>LFIW01000815.1:0-13176 GCA_001625285.1 Colletotrichum incanum
CTGGATAACAACGGTCGCTAGATTGCCAGTTGCTGGGAGGGTGCTAGTGAGAGGAGCAACAAGGCCAGTCACGCCGCTGAATACCGTAGTGTACGAGGTAACCACAGGCAGGGCAGTCTGGATAACAACGGTCGCTAGATTGCCAGTTGCTGGGAGGGTGCTAGTGAGAGGAGCAACAAGGCCAGTCACGCCGCTGAACACCGTAGTGTACGAGGTAACAACAGGCAGGGCAGTCTGGATAACAACAGTTGCAATAGTGCCAGTCGCTGGGAGTGTAGAAGTAAGCGGTTCCACAAGACCAGTGACCCCACTAAAGACTGTGGTGTATGAGGTGACAAAAGGTAAGGCAGTCTGAATAACAACGGTTGCAAGATTGCCAGTGGCTGGCAGCGTGCTTGTGAGAGGCCCAGCAAGACCAACAATGCCGCTAAAGACAGTAGTATACGAAGTGACAACGGGGAGGGCAGTCTGGATAACAACAGTGGCAAGATTGCCAGATGCTGGAAGGGTGCTGGTGAGAGGAGCAGCGAGTCCAGTGACGCCGCTGAATACCGTAGTGTACGAGGTGACGACGGGTAGAGCAGTCTGGATAACAACAGTTGCAACAGTGCCGGTTGCTGGGAGTGTAGAGGTGAGTGGACCAGCGAGACCCGTAATACCACTGAATACTGTGGTATATGAGGTAACTAAAGGTAGAGCTGACTGAACGAGGACGGTTCCAAGAGTGCCGGTAAACGGCGGAGTCGTAGTCTGCACACCCGCGAAGGTTCCTTCGATGCCAGTGAAGATAGTAGTGTAGGACGTGACTGGCTGGATTGGTAGGGCGGTCTGAATAACAACGGTTCCGAGAGTGCCGGTGGCAGGAAGGGTCGTCGTCTGCGCACCCACGAAGGTGCCCGTGATGCCACTGAAAACTGTAGTGTACGATGTGACTGCCGGCAGGGCAGACTGGACCAAGACGGTTCCGAGCGTACCAGAGACCGGCAGCGTCGTAGTCTGCAAGCCAATGAAAGTTCCCTGGATGCCGGTAAGAACAGTGGTATACGAAGTGACAGGTTCCACTGGCAGAGCAGTCTCCAATAGTACTGTTCCAATGGTGCCGGAAACCGGTAGCGTGGTTGCCCGAGTTCCGGCAAAGATGCCGCTGACGCCGGTGAGAATGGTTGTGTACAAGGTAACCGGGTCTGGGATAGCGGTCTGGACCACGACGGTTCCGAGTGTGCCAGTAACAGAGAGAGTAGTAAGTTGACTTCCGATGAAGGTTGCGCCTTGGACTCCGCTGAAGACAGTCGTGTAAGAAGTGACGGGGTTAGGAATAGCAGTCTGCTGTAATACGGTGCCGAGGGTGCCTGTAACTGGCAAAGTCGAAAACTGCGTCCCGAGGAATGTCGCGCCCTGAATGCCAGTGAGTACGGTTGTGTACGAGGTAACTGGATCGAGAATGGCGGTTTGCTGCAACACGGTGCCAATAGTGCCCGTAACTGGCAGAGTCGAGAACTGCGTTCCGAGGAAAGTTGCGCCGAGAATACCGGTCGAGATTGTGATGTAGGACGTAACTGGGTTGGGAACCGCGGTCTCCAATACGATAGTCCCGATGGTACCAATGACTGGGAGGGTGGTGACCTGGGTTCCCAAGAAAGTCGCGCCCAAAACACCCGAGACGATGGTTGTGTACGATGTCGTGGGGTTGGGAATGGCAGTCTGTTGCAAGACGGTTCCGATGGTGCCCGTAACAGGTAGAGTTGAAAGCTGGGTTCCAAGGAATGTAGCACCGAGAACACCAGTTGGGACTGTGATGTAAGAGGTAGACACTACAGCCGGGATGGCGGTCTCGAATAGAACGGTGCCGATGGTTCCGGTAACGGGGAGAGTGGTGACCCTGGTTCCGACAAATGTAGCCTCTGCGACACCGGTGAGGATGGTTGTATAAGAAGTAACTAGCGCATCGGGAATGGCAGTCTCCAGAAGGACGGTGCCAATAGTGCCAATGACTGGAAGGGTGGTTGCCCTCGTGCCGACGAAGCTAGTTCCATTTACACCAGTGAGAATAGTTGTGTACGATATCGTTCCAGGGCTTGGGATAGCCGTTTGCAGAACCACGGTAACAAGCCCTGGATTGGTGGCGGCAGCCGGCAGCGTAGTCGTCTGGGTTCCGGCGAAAGTGCCAAAGACTCCGGTGACGATGGTCACATAGGAGGTGTTGATCACAATAACCGATGAGGTTGACGATGAGCTGGTAGCAGATGGTAGAGCCGTCTGAAGCAGAACAGTGGCCACATTGCCGGTGCCGATGGTGGGCAGTGTGGTCGCCAGGGTCCCGACGAAGTTGCCAGGGATTCCCGTCAAAAGCGTTGTGTACGAAATAACAGGAACGGCTGTTTGGAGCACAACAGTGGCCACTCCACCGCTTCCAACGATGGGCAAGATAGAAGTCTGTGTGCCGATGAATGTTCCAGGGACTCCAGTCAAGAGTGTCGTGTAGGAAACAACAGGAAGAGCAGTCTGGAGGAGGACAGTCGCCACGTTGCCGGAACCTACGATAGGCAACGTGGTCGTTTGAGTGCCGGTGAAATCCCCAGCGATGCCAGTGATCTCGGTTGTGAACGAAAGGCTCGTGATGGGAATTGGGGTCTGCAAAACGACAGTGCCAAGACCGTTGGCGCCAGTGCCGGGCAGGGTTGTTGTCTGAGTTCCAATGAAGGTGCCGACGATACCGCTGAAGATGGTAGTGTATGAAGTGGCCGCTGGGAGCGCCGTCTGCAGAACCACAGTTCCAAGACCGTTGGCACCAGTACCAGGCAGAGTCGTGGTTTGAGTACCTGTAAAGGTACCCAGGATGCCACTGAAGATGGTAGTGTATGAAGTGGCCGCTGGGAGCGCCGTCTGCAGAACCACAGTTCCAAGACCGTTGGCACCAGTACCGGGCAGAGTTGTTGTCTGAGTTCCAACGAAGGTGCCGACGATACCGCTGAAGATGGTAGTGTATGAAGTGGCCGCTGGGAGCGCCGTCTGCAGAACCACAGTTCCAAGACCGTTGGCACCAGTACCAGGCAGAGTCGTGGTTTGAGTACCTGTAAAGGTACCCAGGATGCCACTGAAGATGGTAGTGTATGAAGTGGCCGCTGGGAGCGCCGTCTGCAGAACCACAGTTCCAAGACCGTTGGCACCAGTACCGGGCAGAGTTGTTGTCTGAGTTCCAACGAAGGTGCCGACGATACCGCTGAAGATGGTAGTGTATGAAGTGGCCGCTGGGAGCGCCGTCTGCAGAACCACAGTTCCAAGACCGTTGGCACCAGTACCAGGCAGAGTCGTGGTTTGAGTACCTGTAAAGGTACCCAGGATGCCACTGAAGATGGTGGTATAAGAAGCGACGGTGGTCGTGGGAACCGCCGTCTGTAAAAGGACGGTGCCGAGGCCATTGGCTCCGGTGCCCGCCAAAGTCGTCGTCTGGGTGCCGATGAAAGTACCCGGAACCCCGGTTACCAGGGTTGTGTATGAATTGGCCACTGGGAGAGCCGTCTCGAGAACCACAGTAGCCAAACCATCGGGACCAACACCTGGCAGGGTAGTAGCCCGTGTTCCAGTGAAGGCTCCAACAACCCCAGAAACAACCGTAGTGTATGAAATGACGCTCGTTGTGGGAATTGCGGTCTGGAGAATGACCGTAGCCGTGATACCAAATCCGATTCCTGGAATGGATGGGATGGGCAGAGTGCTTGTTTGAGTTCCAGTGAAGGTGCCAAAGACACCAGTGACAATGGTAATGTAGGCAATGCTGACGCTGCTGCTGGGAATTGTAGTAGGGATAGCCGTCTGCAAAAGAACCGTACCAATGCTGCCAGTGCTGATCGGAAGAGTAGTCGCCTGTGTGCCGGCGAAAGTTCCTGGTATACCAGTCAAGATCGTCACGTAAGAGACAGCGGGGCTTGGTGAGGCCAAAGCAGTCTCCAAGAGAACAGTTCCAACGGTTCCAGTAACGATGGGCAGGGTGGTCGTCTGAGTGCCGGCAAAGGTTCCGATGACTCCAGTCAAGATCGTGGTATAAGTGACACCGGCGCTGCTTGAAGTCGGTGTTGGAACAGCCGTCTGGAAGATAACAGTAGCAATTCCCTCGGTTCCTGCTGGGAGTGTTGTGGCTTGTGTACCAGCGAAAGTTCCGGGCACTCCTGTGAGGATCGTTACATATGAGATGGGACTTGCTGTAGGAAGGGCAGTCTGAATAACAATAGTCGCCAAGCCATCTGCGCCAGCCGGCAACGTGGTTGTCTGCGAGCCCAAGAATGTCCCTGGGATTCCAGTAAGCACGGTTGTGTACGAGATAGAGCTCGAGGTCGGGAGTGCGGTCTGGATAACAACAGTAGCGATCCCATTACTACCAGCAGGCAGCGTAGAAGTTTGTGACCCGAGGAAAGTCCCCGGGATCCCAGTGAAAAACGTGGCATACGAAATCGGGCTTGCCGTGGGAAGGGCAGTCTGGATAATAACAGTCGCGAGACCACTGGGGCCAGCTGGGAGGGTTGTGGTCTGACTACCAATGAATGTGCCAGGAATACCACTCAATACCGTGGTGTAGGACACAGGGTTAGAAGTTGGCAGAGCAGTTTGGATAACAACTGTGGCGATTCCGTCTGTTCCAGCAGGCAAGGTCGTAACCTGAGATCCAACAAAGGTGCCCGGAATGCCAGTGAGTAAGGTCGTGTATGACGTAGGGTTTGCTGTAGGTAAGGCAGTTTGAATGACAACAGTAGCGACTCCATTAGATCCGGCTGGGAGAGTTGTGGTCTGACTACCAATGAATGTGCCAGGAATACCACTCAATACCGTGGTGTAGGACACAGGGTTAGAAGTTGGCAGAGCAGTTTGGATAACAACTGTGGCGATTCCGTCTGTTCCAGCAGGCAAGGTCGTAACCTGAGATCCAACAAAGGTGCCCGGAATGCCAGTGAGTAAGGTCGTGTATGACGTAGGGTTTGCTGTAGGTAAGGCAGTTTGAATGACAACAGTAGCGACTCCATTAGATCCGGCTGGGAGAGTTGTGGTCTGACTACCAATGAATGTGCCAGGAATACCACTCAATACCGTGGTGTAGGACACAGGGTTAGAAGTTGGCAGAGCAGTTTGGATAACAACTGTGGCGATTCCATCTGTTCCAGCAGGCAAGGTCGTAACCTGAGATCCTACAAAGGTTCCCGGAATGCCAGTGATCAGCGTGGTGAACGATGTCGGGCTTGCAGTTGGCAGAGCAGTTTGAATAACCACAGTGGCAACTCCATTAGACCCAACCGGCAACGTGCTTGTCTGCGCCCCAATGAAGGTGCCAGGGATACCAGTTATCAGCGTGGTGAACGATGTCGGGCTTGCAGTTGGCAGAGCGGTTTGGACCACTACCGTAGCAATACCATTGCTTCCGGCTGGAAGAGTGCTTATTTGAGATCCAATAAACGTGCCAGGAATGCCAGTGAAGACGGTGGTATAAGATGTGGGAATGACAATAGGGAGGGCGCTTTGAATTAAAACTGTTGCTACTCCGTCTGGTCCAACTGGAAGAGTGCTCGTTTGCAGCCCAAGGAAGGTTCCAGGAATACCCGTGAGCAACGTCGTGTACGAGATGCTGGACGTGGGAATTGCGCTCTGAACAACCACTGTAGCAAGACCATCGGGGCCAGCCGGCAGGGTTGTGGTTTGAGGGCCAACGAAGGTGCCAGGAACTCCAGAAAATACGGTCGTAAAAGAGACGCCCGAAGTGGGCAGAGCACTCTGAACAACCACTGTAGCAAGACCATCGGGGCCAGCCGGCAGGGTTGTGGTTTGAGGTCCGACGAAAGTCCCAAGAACACCAGAGAAGATCGTAGTGTATGAAACTGGACTTGCGGTTGGCAATGCTGTCTGCAAGATGACAGTTGCGATGCCATTAGTTCCAACGGGCAAGGTTGTTGCTTGTGTTCCGACAAATGTACCGGGCACTCCCGAGTAAATTGTTGTGAATGAGATGCCTCCCGAAGGGATGGCACTTTGAACGAAGACGGTCGCCAAGCCATTAGGCCCTGCTGGTAAAGTGGTCGTCTGAAGACCAGCAAAAGTTCCGATAATTCCAGTCACGATTGTCGTGTAAGAGATAGTGGCACTCGGGCTGGAGGCCAGAGTAGGATCGGCAGTCTGTTCAAGGACTGTCACCGATCCATCAGGTCCAACAGGCAGCGTCGTCGTCTGTGTACCAGTGAAAGTGCCAGGCACGCCAGTGACCACGGTGGTGTACGAGATGCTGCTTGTAGACGGAGCCGTAGCACTAGTCTCCGTGAGAGGCACGAAAATGATGACTGTGTCAGGCAGAGACGGGTCACCGCTGATACTGACTCCAACGGTCGTCGTGAAGCGAGTGGTCCCAGTGTATGGGGATGTGACCGTGGTGAGTCCGCGGCTGGAAATCGATGTGGGCTGAGTAGTAGGGACTTGGACTACCACGGTGCCCGGGCCTCCAAGAGATGCCGGCTGCACGGTGAAAGTCGTCGGGCTTCCGATTGAAGTGACCGTCGTATACGTAAGCGAAGGGGCTGATGAGGATGTACCAGTTGACCCTGGGATTTGCACGATGACGGTACCAACACCTGTGCCAACCGGAGGAACCGAGAAAGTGGTCGCGACAGAACCAGTGACAGTGATTGTTGTGAAAGCAGGGTCCACACTGGGGCTGGCGGTAGGAGTCTGGACGACGACCGTGGGGATACCGGTAGAGTCAGCCGCTGGGAGAGTAAAGGTTGATGCGATCGGACCACCAGAGGTGACGGTAACAAAGGCACCAGGGCTTGCCGAAAGATTCGGCGTCTGAACGATGACAGTGCCAACTCCGCCGATGACTGCGGGCAAGATGGTGCTTGTTGCGGCAACCGGCCCACCTGTGGTGATGGTGGTGAAGGATCCTGCGGCCAGGCTCGAGGTAGGCTCTGATATGATGACTGACACCACTCCATCAGTCCCGGTGGTGATAGCCGTTGCCGGAAGGGCTCCGGTACCAGGGACAGTGGTGAAGACGGTGGAAGGGATAACTCCTGGAGGCAGAGTCGAGCTTGGCAATTGGATAATGACGGAGACGACACCATTGATTCCGCTGGTCGTGACAGTAGTTGGAATTGCACCCGTGCCTGCGATCGTGGTGAAAAAAGTGGTGGGCGTGACGGGATTCTGGCCAGAAGTTGTTGGCTCGAGGAAGATGACGGACACCACACCGTCTAGGCCAGTGACTGTTGTGGTTGCCGGCAAAGCGGCGGTCCCAGGGGCTGTTGTGAAGACCGTGGTTGGGTTGGCGGGAATCTGCGTGGGTGTTTGAATGACGACGGACACGACTCCATTAGAACCGGTAACTGTAGTTGTGGCCACAAGAGAACCAGTACCAGGTGCGGTGGTGAATACAGTAGTCGGATCCCCAAGGCTTGTAGTCGGAGTCTGGAGAATGACGGAGACTACGCCATTGACTCCGGTTACCGTCGTTGTCTGAGGCAACAAGCCCGTTCCTGGCGCAGTGGTGAAGACGGTACTACCCTGAATGCCAGTGGTGGGAGTCTCGACGATGACGGAAACAACTCCATCTGTGCCAATAACTGTAGTCGAGGTCGGCAAAAGTCCAGTACCTGGGACCGTCGTGAAGGCCGTACTTCCGGTTCCGCCAGCGGTGGGCGTCAGGAAGATGACAGAAACGACACCATCGACGCCAGTGACCGTGGTTGAAGTTGGTAAGATGCCAGTGCCGGGGGCAGTCGTGAAGACAGTCGTGGGGAAGACACCAGACGTGGGAGTCTGAACAATGACGGAAATGACACCATCGGCACCAGTGACCGTCGCGGTGGTTGGGAGAGATCCCGCGCCCGGAACGGTCGTGAAAATCGTGGAAGGAGTGCCAGATGGCAAGCCAGTGGTAGGAGTCTGAATGATGACCAAGCCGACGCCGTTAGGATCCGTAGGCAAAATGGTTGTGGTTGCGGGGACAAGACCAGAGTATCCACTTGTGACAGTCGAAAAAACGCCAGGAACATCGATGATGACTGTTGCTGGCAGACCGGTGCTCGCGGGAGGGATCGTGGTGGTACCTGCGGAGGGTGCACCGAAGCGTGTGGTTGTGATCTGAGCAAAGAGGCCAGGGAGCTGGACGAGGACCGTGGTCTGATCACCGGGCAAAGCTGGGCTGCCAGTTGAAATCAGCGTGACCGAGCCGTCGTATGTACTGAAGATGGTCGTGATACCACCGGCGCCATTTGGCAACGATGTGAGGACTTCAGGAACTTGGATCATGATGGTCTGAACGCCATCAGAGCCAATAGGCATAGTAGAGGTGGCCGTGATCGAGAGACCTGGAACAGTAGTCGTGGCAAACCTTAGTATCCGGGGAGCGCCTACCAGCACGGTCACGACATCGCCGGCTCGAGACGGAGCAAGCGTTGAGATTTGAGTGGCGGACGCCGTGATGAACGTGGTGATAGTCGTGTAAGAGGCGCTGCCAGAGACGCTGATCGAAGGCGTAGCTGAAGCGGCATTAGTCGGAATCTGAATGAAGACGGTGCCAGGAAGCCCAGAAGCAGCTGGCGCCACGGTTTGTGACAGGGTGACTGAGCCGCCGTAGCCGGTGGTGATTGTGATGTATGAGATGAAGGCCTGCGTAATTGAGGTCGTAGGACTGGCTGTCGAAGTGGGGATTTGGATGATAACCGTAGCTAGCCCGTTTGATCCAGTCGCGGTTCCAACAAGGGTCTGAAGGAAGGTTCCGTCGTAGCCACTTGTAACAGTTGTGTACGAAGGACCTGAGACTGTTGTGGATGGCGAAGGTATAACAGTAGTTGAGCCAGTGGGGACTTGGACGATAACTGTGGCAAGGCCGTCGGCTCCAGTAGTAGTGCCGACGAGTGTCTGGACAAGCGAGCCATCATATCCGCTGGTGACGGTGGTGTAAGGTACCGGCACGGACACGGATGGGCTAGACGTAGCCAAGAGAGATGGTACTTGAACCACGACAGTTGCAAGACCGTCGACTCCAGTAGTCGTGCCTATGAGAGTCCGCGAGATAGTTCCGTCATATCCGCTTGTGACTGTAGTGTACGATATACCAGGGACGGTGGCTGTTGGCAGGGTAATAGCTGAAGTAGGCGTTTGGATAACAACAGTTGCAAGGCCGTCTGGACCAGTGTTAGTCCCGATAAGCGTCTGTAGGAAAGATCCATCGTAACCGCTTGTGACGGTAGTATACGAAATGCTAGGAATTGTATTTGAAGGCGACGTTACACCAACAGTCGGAGTCTGTATAACAACAGTTGCGAGGCCATCAGCTCCCGTGGCAGTACCGACAAGCGTTTGGAGTAAAGAGCCATTGTAGCCGCTGGTCACAGTAGTATAGGAAATACCAGACAGGGCTGTGGCGGTTGGGGTCTGAATTACCACAGTAACGAGGCCGTCAATTCCAGTAGCTGAGCCCGTGGATGTAACAGTGACAGATCCGCCGTAACCAGAGGTGAGGGTGATGAAAAGTCCGGGGCTTCCCGTGGCAGTTGGCGGGGAAGTGGCGGTTGGCAGAGAAGTGGCGGTTGGCGACAAGACGATAACGGTAACGAGACCATCGGCGCCAGTGAGAATGCCAGTCGCCGTTGCAACCACTGAGCCGGCATAACCACTGGTCAGAGTCGTGTACTGGGCGCCCAGAGCACTCGTGGCGCTTGGGACTTGGACGACAACTGTTTGTACCGGAGACCCACTGATAGTACCCAGGGGCAGAGTTGTGGTCTGGGTGGCGGAGCCGGCGTAACCGCTGGTAACGGTAGTGAACAAGATTCCATTCGCAACAGAGGCGGTAGGGACTTGTACGACCACCGTCTGCACAGGAGATCCGCCAATAGTGGCCAGTGGAAGGCTCGAGGTAAGAGTAACCAAACCATTGTAGCCGCTCGTAACGGTTGTATACAAGATGCCGCTGGCTAAAGTCGGGTTGGGCACTTGTATGACAACAGTACCAGGGTCTCCGCTATTGATGGGCGGGATCGTGGTCGTCAAAGAACCCAGGCCGGTGAACCCACCACTCGTGACCGTCACGTAAGAGATTGCACCCACGCCGACCGAGCTTGTGGGAACTTGAACAATGACCGTTCCTAAGTCTCCAAGAGCGCCTGGTGCAACAGTTGTGGTTTGGGGAACCAGGCCGGTGAAACCACTGGTGACGGTTGTGTAGGAGATACCTGAGGGGGCCAAAACATTGCTAGGAATCTGGACGATGACAGTGCCAAGTCCGGATGGGTCGGTTGCTGCGGGAGGAATGGTGCTTGTCAAAGTTACTGATCCTGGGTAGTTGCTGAAGATTGTGGTAAAGGACGCAGCAAATGCACCACCAGATGTGCTGACGGCAGTGGCCTGCGAGTCAGGAACTTGGATAACAATGGTTCCAGTGGCGAGACCGGAGGAATCCGTGGTGGCTGGCGAGATCGTAGTCGTCAAGGTAACTGATCCTGGGTAGCTGCTTACAATGGTTGTGTAGAATATACCAGATGAAGCTGAAATGGCCGGGGTAGTGAGGGGGACCTGGATGACAACCGTACCGGTACTTTCTCCAGCTGCAGGGTTAAGCGTGGTCGTAACCGGGACAGCACCAGAGTAAAAGCTGACGAGAGTGGTGTAGATGATGCTGACGCTGCTCGTCTGGCTTGACGTGGCCAGGACATTGGGGAGATTAACAACGACAGTTCCAACGCCGGCGGAATCGCCGCTCGATGGTTCAAGCGTAGTTGTGACAGCTACAGACCCGGTGCCAGTGCTGAATATCGTAGTGTAAGATCGGCTCGCCAGATTTGTTGCGTCAGTTGATGTTGGCCCATCATTAGTTGATGTTGGCCCATCATTCTCTGTCGCTGATTGAGGTACCTGGACAACGACTGTACCGATGCTGGCAGTATCACTTGGATCAGGTGGGATAGTCGTTGTCCGAGTAACGGAGCCAACGTACCCGCTTGTGACGGTTGAGAAACTGGCGGGCAAAGCGGTCAAACTATCGGAAGAAGTGGATGATAGTGCAGAAGATGTCTCAGACGTTGGCACTTGTACGACGACGGTTGCAGCGTTGTCCGTTGCGAGAGGGTCCACAATGGTAGTTGTCTGCGTAAGTGAACCAGCGTATCCACTCGTGATCGTGGTGTAGCTGACGGTGTCCGAGCCGGATGACGCAGTGCTGGGAACCTGGACAACGACCGTGCCAATCTCAGTTCCAGTAGGGAACACCGTGCTGCTTTGAACAATGCTGCCTCCGTAGGTCGTGGTGATAACGGTAAAGGTGGCGGAGGCATCGACGGATGAGGTCGTACTGAGAATCGAATTGGGCTGGAGGATCACGACAGTACCAGTTGCACCGGGCGAAACGGGAATGATAGTCGACGTAGCCACGACAGAGCCATCATACGTGCTTGTGAGCGTGATGAGTGGCAGTTCTGACGACGCCGTGATAGCCGGTTCGAATAAGATGATGGTGCCAACAGTATCAGTACCCGAGGGTGCGGCTGTTGAGACGAGAAGCGTCGAGCCAGTGTAAGTGCTTGTTATGGTGGTGTACGAAGCGACTCCTGGGATGGAGACGCTCGAGCTCGGCACAAGCAAGACGACAGTCCCAACAGTATCGGTTCCAGCAGGCGCTTGAGTCGACGTCGCCAGCAGAGACCCGGCGTAGGTGCTGATAACCGTCGTGTATAAAACTGTAACACTGGGCACTGCGGTGCCTGTTGGCTGTAGAATCACAACGGTGCCGATCGTGCCGGTGCCCGCAGGCGGGACCGTGGAGGTGGTGATAATGGAGCCACCATATCCGCTGGTAAGAGTGGTAAATGAGCCAGCGTCAGAGATTGTGACGGGCAGAGTGGGATCCAATACGATCACGGTGCCTGGCTGGCCGGAGGCAGTCGGCAAGATCGTGGAAGTCAAGGTTACTGAGCCGGTGTACGGACTGGTGATGGTAGTGAATGGAATGTCCGCGGATGAGATCGGCTCTAGCACCACAACAGTTCCAACGATATCGCTTCCAGTTGGGAAAATGGTGGACGTGGATGGTATCACACCAGTGTATGCACTCGTGACGGTTGCAAAGCTAATAGAGGCGGTACTCGTGGGCACCAGAATGATGACGGCGCCAATTGTCTCTGTGCCTGTGGGCAAAACCGTGGACGTCAATGGCGTCGAGCCGGTGTATCCACTGGTAACTGTAATGAACAAACCAGGGGAAGCACTTTGGGCAGATGTTGGCTCAAGAATGACAACGGTGCCGACGTTTTCTGTGTCAGTAGGCAGAATCGTGGTCGCCGAAGGAACCAAGCCACTGTAGGTGCTTGTGGTGGTGACGAGCGAGATACTTCTGGAGGCTGTGTTGACGCCAGGGCTAGAGGGAACCAGAACGACAACGCTAGACTCTCCGGAAGGTCCAGCAGGGACGGTCGTGGTCAAAGTCTCTGATCCGTCGTAGGTGCTGGTCAGCACATTGGGAAGAGCCGCTGAAGAGGTAGTCAAAGCACTCGGAACTAGAATGATTGTCGACCCAGGCCCTCCATCAGACCCAACCGGAATCGTAGACGTGAGGGTGACGGAGCCGTCGTAAGTACTTGTGAAGACATTCGGAAGCGTAGGGGTCGTGCTAGGAACCAGGACAACGGTGGAACCAGGCTCTCCGTTAGGCCCAGTTGGAAAGACTGAGGTCAACGTCACTGAGCCATCGTACGTGCTTGTTGGGACATTGAGTACTGCAGAAGTACTGCTTGGAACCAAAATAATAGTAGAACCGGGCTCTCCGTTTGGTCCAGTAGACAAAGTCGATGTCAGGACAACAGATCCGTCATATGTACTAGTGAGGACGTTGGGAAGCGCTGAGGTCGGCCTAGGTACCAGGACGATGGTTGAACCAGGCTCTCCAGATGGTCCAGATGGAAGCGTGCTCGTAAGAGTAACTGATCCGTCATACGTACTAGTGAGAGCATTAGGTAACGGGAGCGTAGAGTTCGGCACTAAGACCACAGTCGGGCCAGGTTCTCCCGATGGGCCTGACGGAAGTGTAGTCGTAAGAGTAACAGATCCGCCGTATGTGCTAGTAAACACATTAGGTAGCGCGGTTGTAGAAGCTGGAACCAGAATGACTGTTGGGCCAGGCTCGCCTGAAGGGCCAGTCGGAAGGAT
>LFIW01000815.1:13191-29495 GCA_001625285.1 Colletotrichum incanum
TGTTGTAGAAGCTGGAACCAGAATGACTGTTGGGCCAGGCTCGCCTGAAGGGCCAGTCGGAAGTGTAGTCGTAAGAGTGACAGATCCGCCGTATGTGCTAGTAAACACATTAGGTAGCGCGGTTGTAGAAGCTGGAACCAGAATGACTGTTGGGCCAGGCTCGCCTGAAGGGCCTGACGGAAGTGTAGTCGTAAGAGTGACAGATCCGCCGTACGTGCTAGTAAACAGATTAGGCAACGCAGTGGTGCTGGGCACGTAGATGACAGTTGCACCAGGCTCCCCATTGATACCAGTTGGTAGAGTAGACGTCAAAGTAATAGAACCACCATACGTGCTTGTCAGAATATTAGGAAGAGCACCGCTCGCAGAGCTTGGGACCAGAATGACGGTGGCTCCGGGCTCGCCGGAAGGACCAGCGGGGAAAATGCTAGTCAGGGTTACAGAGCCAGCGTACGTGCTAGTCAACACGTTAGGAGTTGATGGAGAACCGGTCTGGCTCGGTACTAAAACCACAGTCGCGGGGTCCCCAGAGAGTCCGACTGGCAAGGTCGTCGTGATAGTGACTGAGCCCCCGTACGTTGAGGTGAGCAGATTGGGAGCTGCCGAACCAGACGTGCTAGGAACCAGGACAACAGTCGCAGGAGCACCAGAAGGTCCAACGAAGGTAGATGTCAACGTAACTGAGCCATCGTATGTGCTCGTCAGAATGCTGGGTAGGCCAGCTGCAGTCGACGATGGAACCAAAACCACTGCCACCGGGTTACCAGAGGGGCCGACGGGTAAGGTAGTGGTAAGAGTAACTGAGCCACCATATGTGCTGGTAAAAACATTGGGATCGGGTCGATCAGCAATGCTGGTGGTTGCGGCGCTAGGAACCAAAATTACCGTAGCCACATCTCCAGAGGGTCCAACAATGGTAGTCGTTTGGACGATTGAACCACCGTACGTACTCGTCAAGATATTAGGAAGGCCAGGGGCAGCTGTGTTGCTAGGGACCAAGACAACCGTTGCTGGATCGCCAGATGGTCCAATAGGGAGAGTCGTTGTGAGGGTAACTGACCCATCGTACGTGCTAGTGAGGATGTTGGGGAGTCCAGCGGCAGCTGAAGTTGTTGAGCTGGGCACCAAAATAACTGTGGCAACATCACCGGATGGTCCGAACGGGAGGGTTGTTGTTAAAGTCACCGAGCCGCCATACGTGCTTGTCAAAACCGGGGGGCCAGGGGCGGCTGTCTGGCTAGGAACGAGGACAACCGTCACCGGGTCACCTGAAGGGCCAATGGGCAATGTCGTTGTGAGTGTCACGGAACCACCATAGGTGCTGGTGATGACGTTCGGGAGACCAGCAGCAGCAGTGGAGCTGGGAACGAGAACAACTGTTGCGATGTCGCCCGAGGGACCAACGGGTAAAGTTGTGGTCAAAGTGATGGAACCAGCATAAGTGCTCGTCAAGATGTTTGGAAGACTGGGTGGCGTAGTCTGGCTAGGAACAAGAACGACAGTGACAATCTCGCCTGAGGTGCCAATAGGCACAGTTGAAGTCAGTGTAATAGATCCGCCGTAGGTGCTGGTCAATACGTTAGGCAGCCCAGGCGCAGCCGTCGAACTAGGGACCAAGATAACGGTAGCAACATCGCCTGAGGGTCCGACAGGTAAAGTCGTGGTAAGCGTAACGGAACCATCATATGTACTCGTGAGAACATTAGGCAGCACTAAGGATCCAGTAATACTGGGTACAAATACCACCGTCGTGCCGGGCTCACCAGAAGGTCCAGTAGGCAGCGTCGACGTGAAGGTGACGGAACCATCATATACACTAGTCAATACGCCACCAGGAGGTCCTGTGGGTGTGATACTGGGTGCAGCACTCGGGATCAAGATAACGGTAGCACCAGGCTGTCCGGAGGGACCGGGAGGCAAAGTGGTGGTAAGCGTAATCGAACCGCTATACGTCTGTGTAAGAATGTTAGGAAGACCTGCGACCGTAGTGCTACTGGGCACCAAGACAACTGTAGGGCCAGGCTCTCCATTAGTTCCAGCAGGCAGAGTCGTAGTCTGAATAATTGATCCATCGTAAGTGCTGGTCAAAAGATTTCCAACCGGCTGGGTGGGGGTTGCCGAGGGTACCAAGATAACCGTCTGAGCGGGCTCTCCTGAGGAGCCAGTAGGAATAATAGATGTAAGAGTAACAGAACCTCCGTAAGTGCTTGTCAGAACATTTGGAAGACCGGCGACTGCAGTGCTACTGGGCACCAAGACAACTGTAGGGCCAGGCTCTCCATTAGTTCCAGCAGGCAGAGTCGTAGTCTGAATAATTGATCCATCGTAAGTGCTGGTCAAAAGATTTCCAACCGGCTGGGTGGGGGTTGCCGAGGGTACCAAGATAACCGTCTGAGCGGGCTCTCCTGAGGAGCCAGTAGGAATAATAGATGTAAGAGTAACAGAACCTCCGTAAGTGCTTGTCAGAACATTTGGAAGACCGGCGACTGCAGTGCTACTGGGCACCAAGACAACTGTAGGGCCAGGCTCTCCATTAGTTCCAGCAGGCAGAGTCGTAGTCTGAATAATTGATCCATCGTAAGTGCTTGTCAGAACATTAGGAAGACCGGCGGCAGCTGTAGAGCTTGGCACTAAGATGACCGTCTGTCCGGGCTCTCCCGACGAGCCAGTAGGAATAACAGACGTGAGAGTAACAGAGCCTCCGTAAGTGCTTGTCAGGACATTAGGAAGACCGGCGGCAGCTGTAGAGCTTGGCACTAAGATGACCGTCTGTCCGGGCTCTCCCGACGAGCCAGTAGGAATAACAGACGTGAGAGTGACGGAACCTCCATAAGTGCTGGTGAAGACATTGGAAAGCACAGGCGTGACAGAAGCACTGGGAACAAAAACAATAGTCTGAGATGGCTCTCCCAACGAACCAGTCGCAATGACGGATGTCAAAGTGACTGAACCGCCGTAAGTGCTTGTAAGGGCATTTGGCAGCCCCGTAAGACCAGTGGAGCTTGGGACCAATATAACGGTCTGTGCAGGCTCGCCCAAAGAACCGGTGGAGATCACAGAAGTCAACGTGACTGAGCCTCCATAGGTGCTGGTCAGGATGTTCGGCAAAGCCGGAGTGGCAGTGGAGCTCGGAATTAGGATGATAGTTGCACCGGGCTCGCCTAGAGGCCCTGTTGGTACGACGGAAGTGGAAGTGACGGAGCCGCCGTAGAAGCTCGTGAACAACCCACCCACATTAGTGGCCGTGGAAGACGGCTCTACAGTGTTGGTAGGGATAAAGATAATCGTGGCTCCTGGTTCGCCACCTGTACCAGCAGGCAAAGTCGAGGTAAGTGTGACTGAACCCCCGTAGAAGCTTGTGAACAACCCAGCAGGCAAGGCAGTGTTTGTCGCACTTGAAGCAACTGTGTTGCTAGGAACGAAGATGACGGTCACTCCAGGCTCGCCGGAAGGGCCTGTTGGTACAACGGACGTCAAAGTGACCGAGCCACCATACGTGCTTGTGTAGAGACCAGCAGCCAGAGCTGTTGTGGTTGCAGTTGACACACTGGAGCTGGGGAGGAAAATGATGGTTCCTCCAGGCTGGCCAGAGGGCCCAGAAGGCAACACAGATGTCGAAGGCACCAAACCGCTGTAGAAGCTGGTGACGAGACCGCCAGCAGTAGGCGTCGTCTGACCTGCCTCGCTGGTAGCACTTGGAACCAGAACAATGACAGTCGCTGGGTCGTTCGAGTTGACCGGGGCAATTGTGCTAGTCAGTGGGACCGAACCAGAGTAAGTAGATGAAAACGTTGTAAATAGGTTGTTGCCGACAGTGGGTGAAGCAAAACTGCTGGGAACCAGAACCACGACGGTTCCAGGGTCTCCAGGGTTTGCTGGTGACGTGATCGCCGTCGAAATGACTGATCCAGCATAGGTCGATGTGACCGTGGCAAAGGTGGCACTTGGGGTGGTAAGGGGAGATGTCAAACCGTTGCTCGGGACGAGTACAACAAGAGTACCAGTTGAGCCGGTGCCGGAGGGTGGCAGGGTCTGGAATGAAGTAACAGAGCCCCCGTAGGTGGAAGTAAGAGTCGCGAAGGCCACAGACGGAGTGCTGGTCGCGCTCGTCACAACAGGACTCCCTGCGTCAATGGAACTGCTCGGCACCAGGACAATAAGAGTACCCTGAGTATTCGTGCCCGATGGAAGGATTGTCGAAGTCGAAGTCACAGAGCCTGAGTAGGTGCTGACAAGCGTTGCAAAGCCGGCACTTGCAGTCGAGATAGCGGCAGGGTCAGCAGTCGAGCTTGGCACGAGGACGACGACGGTACCCTGACTGTTAGGGCCAGTAGGTGCAATTATCGTGGTCGAAGGAGTAGATCCTGTGTAAGTACTTATGAGAGTTGCGAACGCTGTCGAGGCAGGCGTCGTTGTTACCCCTGGGGTGGGCAGAGTGTTCGAGGGAGCTGAAGTAGCCGATGCTGCTTCAAAAGGTGTGAAAATGATGACCATACCGATGGTCTCTGTACCGCTAAGCATGGGCGAGGTAGTCGTGGACAAACCAGTCGACGAATAACCGGTTGTCATGGTGGCAAAGCGTGTGAATCTGGGCTGAGCCACAAAAACGGTACCAACAGACTGGGTCCCTGTGGGAAAGACAGTGGTTGTGCTTGCTCCCGTGGAATCCCATAGTGAAGTCGTCGTGACAAAGCTGGGGCTGGGCACAGGGGTAGCCGAAGCGGATGCCGTGGGTGTCTGGATGATGATTACGCCGACTGATTCCGAGCCAGTGGGCAGCAAAGTCGTGGTCTGAGTAGATGCGCCACTGTAGCCGCTAGAAATCGTAATGAATTGTGTGACAGACGGGTTTGGTGCTAGAGTCCCAGTCGGTGAGGTGCCCGCCTGGGTGGGAACCTCGACGACAACAACACCAAGAACCTCAGTCCCGCTCTGGGGCAGTGTGGTCGTGCGAGTAACGCTGCCAGAGTACAGAGAGGTGACCGTTATATATCCCGTGATAGACGGCGCTACGGCGCCAGCTTGCGTGGGAGTCTGGATTAGAACCAGACCAACGCTGTTGGTACCTGTTGGGAGGACGGTCGTTGTCTGGGTTCCAACCCCCGAATAACCGGTTGAGACGGTAATGAAGGAGAGACCAGGGGCTGCCGGTGCACTGGTGGTCGTAGGAAGGTTTAAGGCAGGAATCTGCAAAACAACCGTACCAACAGTGTCAGTGCCAGACGGCAAAAACGTTGACGTCAAAGTGACAGGTCCATCGTATGTGCTGATAATAGTCGTGTAGCTCAGCTGAGGGAGAACAGTCCCCTGAGGAGTCTGAATAATGACCGCGCCAATGGTGCTCGTTCCCGAAGGAAAAACGGTGACGGTGGTTGGCACGAGTCCCGTGTAACCCACAGTGGTAGTGAGAAACGACAGATCAGAATTAGGGAGCGGCGTCTGTATGAGGACCGTCGTGGGGTCTCCGCTGACTGCGGGTGCCAACGTCGTCGTCGCCACTCCGGAACCGAAATAACCCGTAGTGCGAGTGACGAACGAAGCCGGAATTGCGGTGACGAGAGGGTCTTGCACAATTACCGTCGCTACGCCATTGGGATCGCTGCTTGCGGGCGGGAGAGTGAAAGTAGTAGGCACCGATCCTGGGACCGTGTTGGTGACAAACGATGTCGCCGAGACAGTATTGATCTGGCCAGAAGAAAAAGGCGTCTGGATGAGGATGGTGCCTAGGGGGTTTCCGCTGCTAGGCAGGAGGGTCAAAGTGTTGGTGGTAGGGCCAGGATAGCCCGCCGTCAAGGTGATGAACTGGATTGGCGATGTTGTGGGTGTAACGTTGGTCGCGGTAGGTGTGAGAATAACCAAGGTTGCTGGATCACCAATCGCCGAGGGCGTGAGAGTGAGGGTGGATGTCGCAGAGCCGGCGTAGCCACTCGTTAAGATGACCGTGTTAGGCAACACGCTGGATGCGCTAGATGCACCGGCTCCCGCGGTCGGCGTTTGTATGACAACAACACCAGCCGTCTCAGTTCCAGTCGGCGCCAGAGTAGTCGTACGAGTAGTGCTTCCATCGTAGCCCTCGGTACGGGTGAGAGCGGGGAGAGCGCTAGCGGCAGAACCAGTTGGGGTCTGGATAACGACGGTACCAATGGTCCCAGTGCCGGTAGGAAAGATTGTCACTGTCGTAGGTACCGAGCCCGAGTATCCGGTGGTGACCACGTCAAAGCCGCTAGGAACTTGGACTTGGGGTTGGGTAGCGGCGGGTTCCTGAACAACTACGCTGCCGGGGTTGGTTCCTGATGGAGGGAATGTTACGGTGGTGGGCAAGGATCCAGTTCCAACCGCTGTTGTGAGAACAAAGCCGCTCGGAACGTTGGGAAGAGCTGTGGCAGATGGCCCCGTTGTGGGAGTCTGGATCACGACGATACCCGCGGAATTGGTACCAGTAGGTAGTATCGTAGAAGTCGCTGCCACAGGGCCTCCCGTCGTGATTGTAACAAAGAGATTAGGCGCGGCAGTAGTTGGCTGGACTGCGCCTCCAGAAAAGATAGGCGTCTGGATGATGACCGTACCAACCGTATCGCTTCCAGTGGGTTGGAGGGTGATGGTAGTAGGCGTGGTTCCTGTGAAACCCTGGTCGATTGTCGTGAAAACGCTCGCCGAGTTCGAAGCCGGGCCCAAGGGGTTGGGAAATGGGGTCTGGACGACCACAATACCAGAGCCACCTCCAGGGGGCTGCACGGTGACAGTAGTGGGAAGAGAGCCAGTGAAGCCAACGGTAGTGGTCTGGAGGATGTTGATCTGGGCCGTCGGCGTCTGGATCAATACGATACCAAGGGTGCTGGCTCCCGTCGGTGGCAGAGTCGTGGTCCTTGGGACAGTTCCGGAGTAGCCCTCGAAGAGGGTTGTGAACACACCAGCGCCTGGAGCGGCAGTCTCGGCGACAGTCGGTGTTTGGATGAGCACAATACCCACAGAATTGGTACCAGAGGGAGAGAAAGTCACGGTGGTTGGCACTGGTCCTCCCTGAGTCACTGTGATAGCAGGACCCAGGTCGATACTAGGAAGCGGCAGGACAATGGTTGGAAGACCGATAGTAATTGGCGGGATGCTGATTATTGGAAGGCCGGGGGCGTTGGTGTTGGCTCCAGGGGTAGCACCACCTCCCGTCGGCAGGGCCGTGAACAGTGAAGAGGGGATTTGGACGAGTACAGTTCCTAAAGTGTTAGTACCTGTGGGCAACAAGACATCGGTCAGTACAGAGGGCCCCGAGAATGGAGTGGTCACCGTGGTGAATGGCACTCCGGCGGGCAGAGTGAGTTGAGGGGCAGCTGGGTTAGTAGGGGTAAGGATGACGACGGTGCCAACATTGTTGGGATCAGCCGGGGGAACCGTGAAAGTGGTTGGTTGCAGCCCGCTGAATCCTGACTGGATGGTTGTGAAAGCACCTAGAGCTCCGGATGCCAGACCGGATGAAGCACCGCCGGCACCCGGCTGCGGAACTGTCAAACCAGGAGCTTGCGTCTGTCCTGGAATTGCCGGCGTTGCCCCAGCTGGCTGAGTCGCCGGAGAGTTGGCAAGTACCACAACGGTACCGACTGTGTTCGTTCCCGTGGGAGGAAAGGTCAGAGTGACGGGTGTCGTTCCACCGATAAACCCACTGATCGTAGTGAATGAAGCAGGCAGACCACTCTGAGGAGGACTCGCCGCAGTCGAGCCAGTGGGGTTCGGCGTCAAGACCAACACCACAGGTGCTTCGGACGCACCGCCCGTGGGCTGGAGAGTCACCGTCGTAGCTTGCGATCCTGCGAACCCAGTTGTGATGGTATTGATGGCCTGGGGAGCAACAGGACCAGCAGGTCCGGTGGCAGCAGGTCCAGCAGGTCCGGTGGCAGCAGGTCCAGCAGGTCCGGTGGCAGCAGGTCCAGCAGGTCCGGTGGCAGCAGATCCAGCAGGACCAGCGGCAGCAGATCCGGCAGGGCTGTTCAACGGAGTCAAAACCAATACTCGGCCGAGCGACTGAGTGCCAACTGGCGGCAAGGTGACGGTAGTGGGCACAGATCCTGAGTAGCCACTTGTGAGGCGCGGCAGAGCTCCGTCAGGGACTGGGTTTGCAGTCGGCGAACCCAGTGCGTTGGTGGCCGGGTTCGTGACGGGAGGGACCGCCGTGGTGGCAGCAGGGTTTCCGGTAGAGAGCCCCGAGTTGAAGCCAACGGGCAGCTGCTCGACGACTGTGGCAACTGGGTTGTCTCCCTGAGATGGCAACGTCAAAGTCAACGGGTCTGTGCCGTTATAGTCACCTCGGATAGTAACAAGATTGGCGGACAGAGCCGCAGGCTGAGTCGTTGCAGGGTCGTTTCCGCCCAAGCCCTCGGCAACGACGATAGTACCAGGCTGAGAAGCTGAAGAGCCATCGCCTAATGGCAGAGTGATTGTTACGCCCTGACCACCAATGGGAAGCGCAGCCAGCGTCCTGAAGAGGGGTGGCCGAGCCGTCTGTGACGGGGTTTGAACGATGACGGTTCCCAAAGTCGGGTTGCCGGCAGGCACTACCGTAAGAGTTACTGGGATAGTTCCCGTGTTGCCGTCTGTTGTGATTGTTGTGAATGGACCTGTAAAGGGGGCGATGGCAGGTTGAACGACCACAGTGCCAACCTGACCAGTGCCGGTGGGAGGAAGCGTCAGCGTGACTGGAGAATCTCCGTTGTTGCCGCCGGCTGTGATCGTGGTGAAGGGTCCCGTAAATGCCGCAGGATCCAAACTCTGCACAAGGACGGTGAAGAGGCCGTCGGTGGCGCCAGCGGCAGGAGGGATCGTGACAGTCGCCGGGCTTCCGCCCTGTCCGCCACCAACATTGACGGTTGTGAAGGGGCCAGCAGCGGGACCGGTGAAGCCATCCGTGGTCTGTACAACAACGGTGCCGGTGCTCCCCTCTGGAGCTGGGATCGAAATCGTAGTCTCAGTTGCTCCTGGAACGCTAATGGTCTGGAAGATTGAGGCAAGAGCAGGGCGAGCAGTCTGGATGACCACGGCACCAACACTGCCAGAAGTAGGGATAATCGTGAAGGTTCCAGCCTGGCCGTCTGCGTTTCCGACGGTGACAGTCGTCAGTCTGGCAAGGAAGTCGGCCTCTCCTCCAGGAGTTTGGATGATTTGCAATACTCCATCGTCGGCGATGGTCTGGAACACGGCCCCATCACCGGGCAAAGTAATGGCTGCAGGTGTTACACCAGCGTTACCAAGAACGGTGATGACGTTCCGAGGGCCAGTTACCGTAATCGAGTAGCTGTCGAAAGTCTGCACAAACACAGTACCATCAGAACTGGCAGAGTCCACGATGGTAAGGTTCCTGGGCACTCCTTCAGCACCACCAATGGTGATCGTGCTCAATGGCCCTAGGAACGACTGAGGAAGACCGCCGGCACCTGGGGCAGTGGGAGCGATGGTCACTGGGATCGAAGCTGGACTAGGACCCGGGGTTGCCCCCGAAAATCCGGTCAAGATTGGGGGGGGGATACCGCTCAATAGAGAGTTGGCTGCAACGCCAACAATGACGGTCCCAAGGGTGTTGCTTCCAGTAGGCGGGATAGTTGCCGTGCCCAGCCAGCCCGGCTCGGGGTAAATCTCGAGGACGGATCTGGTGGTCAACGGCCCGTTGAAAACGCTGCTTGCCCCAATACCCGTCTCGACGAGAACAGTCGCAATGGACTCGCCGGGCGCTGGGATCATGCTAAAGATGCGGGGCGACGCATCACCCCTAAGACCGCCTACCGTGACGGTAGTCGTCGCAGACTGGGTCACGAGGCGGCTCGCATCAATAGGTGTGCCAACAATCGTGGTCGCTGGCGATCCAATAGTCGGAGGTACGGGGATTCCGCCACCGGTTGTAGGTGCAGTGATGGCGAAAGGCGTGAAGACCAAGTAGGTTCCAAGGCCGTCCGGGCCCGAGGGAAACACCGTGATCGTGCTTGCCAGAGATCCAGCATGGCCACCTCTGGTGATGGTCACGTAGGCGTTGGGGATAGAAGAGACTTGTTGAAGGATTCTGGTCCGGTCAGTGATCTTCCTCAGGGAGTAGTACAGTGTGTTGATGGCTTACCTAGTAACCTGAGAGGTCAAGGTTCCCAACTTGTCAATTTCGGTGACCAAGGTCATGGGCGCATTGGTGATTGTGAGAGTGAGGCCATCATCGAGGACCAAGACGGTGTTGACAGGCAGGAAGGCGCTGATGTAGATGGGCTGCCTGACGATGAACTGAACCGGCTGCACTTCAACGGACGTGATGCCGGCAGCACATACGGGGTTGTCAGGGAACTGAGGCAGTCCAGCTGCGCGCCAGTACTGGCTGGCGGCGGCCAACAGGCTCAATGCTGTGACGAACTTCATGGCGAAGGGCTGCTACGTGATTCCAGCACGACAGTCTCAAGACCGTCCAAGACACCAGGTCTGGAAGCCGAGCAGCAGCAGCAGGCTTGCTCTTTGGTATACGTCGTGGTTGCGTAATCAAGAGACGATCTTCCTTTCTTTCTTCTCAAGAGGAAGATATAAAGTCGTCCAAGGAAAGCTTCGGGTCGCTATTGATCATGCGATGGCATCTCTAGGAAAGTACGGGAGGCGCCGCTGTTCCAACGGGGGAGGAGAAAGGGGTAGAAGACAATGAAGGAAGTGTCGAGTGTATGGACGCCTTGAAACAAATACTTGAAAAGGTTCAATACGGCATCGATGATTGCTCAATTATGTTAATGGAGGTAACGGATTGTGTTGCTCTCGTTGCCGTGAGACTGTTGCGTGCCTGTCGAGCGGAATGGCGTAGATGTGTGGAATGTCGTTCCTATGCGGCAACTGGAGGAGGATCTGGGCGCACGCCAAGTTCGATCACAACGACTCTCTGTGACGGATACTCTGGGTTGAACTCGATCCCAGCTTCCGGGTAGTGACGAGGTGTAAAAAGAGAAGATATCGAATCCAGAAGAGGCGAAAGAGGCGGGGGAGAGGGCAGATCGTGGCGAAAGTGCATGCCGGGCCGAGGATTTCTCGGCCATGATACTATAGAGAACAGAGTTTTCCATTTCGAAAACAGAGAGACTGATGCCTCTCCTGACTTCATGGTTACCTACTTGACGACTGGTTCTAGCCACGCCTTCTCGTTCCGGTCACTGATGTGCAACTCTCGAAAGATCTAAGACAAGTCCGTCAACCAAGAGAGCTCTCAGGCCGTTTCGGGAGCAACTGCTGGACCTCCGCTGCCGTCGGGGACGATTGATGCGAGAGACCTACGACGTTGACAATGACATTGTCGTCGCCCGTAGAGGCTAGGCATGGACAGGCCCAAGGTATGCGCGACATGATTGCAAAATACTAGATGCCCGTGATCCAAGATGGCGCGCCCGGGAGTCATGCGCGGTTGGGATGACAACACCCGGCCTCGCCCTAGGCCTTGCGGGTCGACCACAAACTTGCTCCTTTGCTTACTGGACAAGCACCCGCTAGTCGACGCTATGTCTTAGATGACCTGTATGTTTTCATACGGATGCGTTATGGGGAGGGTGTTCGCAACTCGACACTCAAATAGGTGGAGGGTCGGTTGAGAGAGCTGAAGACAATCTTGTACGGAAGCGTCATATAGTCTCTCGGGAGGCGTTCGCATAGTTGATGTACGAGGGCCGTTACTGGCTGGAGAGTGTGGCGCTTCCTCCCGGCCGCCCTTTCACGGCTCTGGACCCTTGAGGAGCATCGACGCCACAACCTGGAAGCGAACAGCAGCGACAGAGCGATACGTGGTCCCGGGTACCTCTCGCGCCGAGGCTGTCACATATTACGCTAGTGAATCAGCACGTACGCTAAGGGCGGGAATGATGCTCTTGGCGACAGTTACTGTTGGGTAGTCCCCGGAGGACCCGTCGCGGTTGGTCAGCCAAACAGGACATGCCCCCAGAGTCCAGACCCTTTGAACTCAATCTCACCGTTCCCACGGAGCTTTGACAATTACTCTCGATCAGTGCTGTTCGGATCCGGTTAACTGCAATGACACGAACGGCCCGTGACTGTTGGGGCGACCCTACCCGACCACCACAGCTCTGTCCGCACCCGGACGGGGGCGCCGAGCGAGGCGAGGCATTGGAGCCTCCAGCCAGGTGAGATCACGATTGCAGTCACAAAGGCTTGGCCAGTTTGCTTTCGGCTACTCCCACTCGGCAAACCCCTCATGCTACCTAGGCCTGGGCTTTGTGAACACGGCTTCCTCCGCTCCGCGGAGATTTTGGCGCTCACCCGAAGGGGTTTGTGGACAATAGAGTTGACGCCCGTGTGACATGACGTCCGGAGATGGACGTCAGATTTGAATAAGGTCTTGGCGGCCGGCTAGAGGAAGCATACGATACCGATCCAAGTCAACTCAAGAATGTCCTAATATAGAGTTTGTCTGCATTCCATCTCAGCTCGACATCTACTACTCTGGCTGCATCTGAGAAACCCCTACCACCTCCAAAAATGCTGCCATTTATCTTTGCATTCGCTGCCGTTGCGTCCGGCGCAAAGGTTCAGCGCAGACAAGATGATTGTTCTTCCACCACGACACTAGACGCTCTCACCGTCACCAGGGTAGAGCCGATCTCGATCTACATCTTGCCCGGGCAACTCGCGCCCACGGGGACCAACAACGACCCCTTCACGGTGGTTTACACAACAGTGTATCCCACCTTCTGCCCTGAGTGTTCTCAGGGTTTGAGGCCGCAGACTTACACTGTCACGCAAGCCTGCACCGACTCTATCGCTTCATGCCAGCCATCCGGAAACCAGCTGCCTGCAGGCTTCACAACAACACAGGCAACATGCACCGACTGCCCAATTCCATTCAGCGCAGTCCTTACCATCCCGCAAGTGACTGAAGCGGTCGTTACATCAACATATCTCGAGACTGTCACCGCACCTGACTTGACCACGACTCGCACCGTCATTAGAACTTGCGCCAGTGAGCCCTGCCTGCCGCAGATCACCGGCTACACCGGACGCATCACCACCATCGATGCAGGTCTCTTCGCCGAGCCCATCACTGCTACTGCCACGGTCACTAAGACTGAGGAGAGGACTGCAACCGTTACGAGCGAGCCTAGTGTGGCATTCCGACCTGGTACCTTCAATAGTGGTGCTGGACGACTTGTCTCCTCAGATAGGTCATTGGTTCTTGGCGTGAGCACTTTTGTTCTTTTGTTACTTGCTTCCTCATAAGCGGCATAGGAAAGGGAGATTTTGGAGGATGCTGTTAATTAGTAATGGCGAAAAACCCTTACGAGCGTGGTAATTTGGGGGGGTCATCGATTACTTTCTGGGATCCTATTTGATACCACTTGATTCCAACACCGGCCTTCCAGGCTCTTTTTCATTTTTATCCTTTATGTAAAATTTCTTCATCTAGTACATACCACGGCATTAGGAACAGTTTTATAGATGGGGGCTTTGGTAGATAAGTTTTTTCTTAACGATATAGAACCTCAACAAATTTTCACGATCATCTTCTTCACACATTAATTCTTGTCACGGGCGTGCACCTGTGCTTCTCCACTCCGCTCATCATGAAAGTCTTGATTGGTTGGGGTTTGTTTTATTTCTTTTGTTTTCTGGTTTCCTTCTTTTCTTTTCCCCTTCGGCCCTGTTCATCTCCCAAGCAGCTTAGTGTGCAGGTGTTTGACTTTTTGCTGTCAACATGTGATTAGCGGATTGGTAATCAAAAGACCCTGATTACGAACTCCAACTCTGAGGAAATCTGCCTACGATCATTGAGAGATGGCACCATGGTCTAAATATCCCCTGAGTTCTACCACGTTGTGAGCTTCAACGGGAAAACAATGGTTCTGTATCCTTGGAACAAGAAGCTACAGCACTGGAATCCCTGACGCCTCATCGGAGATCTCCCGCACTAGCCACTCTTCCGGGTTGCATGGGAAATGTGTCGATCGAAATGTCGTCGGTATGAGACAGCGTCAAAGAATATTTCATCACTGGTCTGAGTCTTTGGAGTGGCAAACACGATGTACTTTGCCCAACGACATACGCATTTCAAGAACCGAGATCTGGGATTCATGGCAAGTTGCATGGATGAAAGAGTAGTCGAAGTTTTTACTTCATCGCGGGTCTGGAAACACACCCCGTTCACTGTGTTGATAGCGTCGCCACACTCCCTTTGTGTCGGCGGCTGCGCTAAACCGGACGATCACGTACGAAACCGTCGCAACTAAATCAATTCATGTCGCCGCTGTAGAATTACTATCCAGTAGTTGTGTCGACAATCGTAACAGATTCCATATGAGTATCTCCGTGTGTTGTGGGCCGTGTCCATAGACGACGTCTAGCCTCGCATGGTCGGTTTACGAGACTAGGTGACGGAAGGTTTTTGTTTTCCATGCAAGCCACGGATGTCACTAGCCCGTGGCTCATCATTCCAAAGACAAAGCAGAAGTTCGGGACTTCTTTGCCCACGACCAGCACTACGACTTGTAAATCCCCCGTTGCGTATTTGCGTGATGCAAGAATGGGGACCTTTCTGTTGCCGCTGCCGCTGCCGCCGCCGCCGGTCGCTGATGCAACTCCAGACTGTCGCTGCAGTGGACAGTTATGCCGCATGCCACCCCTAAATGTCGATGCAGAAACGGTGCGGCTTTCTCTAGTGTGGCCCTTCATCAATGGCTTCGCGTCTGTCGCGAATGTTGCTGCCCTATTGACATGATGAGTCATGACATCATTCTATGTCGGTCGTAATATGCGCAACTCATGCAGATGATGTCGATGACACAGACCGAAGCACCTGCTCCAACCACCACACGTGGATGCGAATGTCGTCAGTCAGCTCCGGGTGGAAACTCGTGGCGAAGATGTTGTTCTGCCTTACGGCGACAATGTCGCCGACCGAGTCGTCTGCCGTGCTCTGACTGACGCCTTCGGCGGCTCTCGTCTTACGCCCTGGAAGAACGGCCAGGACCTCGACCGACGATGACGGCCTGGCCTCGGTCGAGAGTATCTCCTCAACGATTGGGGCGCGAATGAAGACGCCAGGGTAGGGCAAAGAAGCCGCTTTCGGGCTTCCGTCACCATGCGAAAGGAACGGCAAGTCAAGGTCGGCGACGAAGCTCTCTATCTGTCGGCCGAAGTGATTTCGGTGAACACGTACGCCGAGGCCCCCGATGAGCTCTTGGCCGCCCTTCTTGGTGGCATTGGCTTCATCGGCGAGAAGGATCGCACCGGCACATGTGCCCCATACTGGCTTGTGTTTGACTCTGGAGCGGCATACGAATTAGACGTTGTCGCATACCATAAACAAAAACTTGGTGAGCTCGATAGAAGTGAATGACGTAACTAGTGAAAACATTTCGCTGGAATGCTTCCCGAATAGTTTTATTTTGTCTTTGTTTTTGTTTTTTTTGGCGAATGACATCATGAAGAACAGAAAAGTTGACGGGCTTACTCACTTGACGAATTCCTTCAGAGGCTCCATCAACCCGGACTGCGTCGCGACGAGCGAGATGGTGGTGCTCTCTCCGCCCGGAATAATAAGGGCGTCGCATCGGCGGAGCTCTGCCTCGGTGCGGACCTCGATGGCTGCGATATCGGGTTTCGTGCTTGGCGCCGACGACTGGGCCGTCGCGAGCCAGGCGGCGGCCTTCCGCGTGAGTTGGACATGCTCGTGGAAGCCGCCCTGGAGTGCCAACACACCGACAGTAACGGTAGACATTGTGTGAGGATGCTATTGTTGAAGACGATGTGCAGAGATGTTTAGCCCAAGGGAAAGATTCGTTGAAGAATGCGGTCCTTGCGATTGAGATTGAGTCATTTACGGCCCTCAGGACACCTAGATCATGTTCCGGGCCGGTGAACAGTCGTTACCAGTAGACTAGGACAACGGGATATGGGGTTTGGATGGACGGCCTTGGCGATAAAAGTTCGTGGTAGACCCTTGCTAGTTGCGCTGGTAGTCATTGGCGGTTTAGTCAGAGAGTGTCGGCGGTAGGGGGGGCGGCGGGAGACCGTTACTTACGGCCGACTCGCACCCGCAGTTCTACTATGTACTTTTGCGTGGACTTCTAAGGGCGCAAAAGGCGCAAAGGGCGCGGCCGCAGACGAATTCACCCGATTGCTTGTTAGTTGATGTCAACGAATGGCGGAGCAACGGGACTTGGAAAGGCGGCCGATGGAGAGACGCGGAAGTGCATGGAGAGGCGGCGAGGATAGATGACACTACAGCAGCCCGCATTCGCATACAACTTGCTCGAACGGGCGGAAGAGACAGAGCGGCAGGCGGGTTGCGTTGGAAAGCCTGT
>LFIW01000818.1:0-46711 GCA_001625285.1 Colletotrichum incanum
AGCTGCTTTGTATGGCAAGCAGCTGGCCGGCCGTAGCGCTTAGATAGGGCCATGGTGATGGTGCTGGTGATGGTGATGGTGCTGGTGATGGTGATGGATAGAGGGGAAAATGAGCTAACAGCCAGCAGGCTGGCAGAAGTACTGTAAATGTTGGCTAAACCCAAAATAGTAGGGGGGTGAGCATTAGGGTACCTAACAGGGATATTTTACTTCGGCCTGGTACCAAAGTAGATTACGATTGCGACCCACAATGCTTCCCGTCCACAATTCTTTTCTGGAAGGGGGGGAACATCCCACCAACGACTACCGTTTTTACCCCTCCTACGTCAATCCTTTTTTTTTTTTAACGCCTCGGCCACTGGTCCCTGTTGTGACGGCGAGAGAAAGTCGAGATACTGTACGGATATCTGAATTGGAATTTCCGGCGCATACACGTCTTGCTAGACAGATCAAGCTCGCTCATCGGGGAAACTTAGAGAAATAGGGAGGAATGAAGTAGAGGACTAGCGGATTGATCCAGCTAGACACACAAGCGCATCGAAGCCCCATCCCATGAGCAGCACCACCCGCCCCCCAAAGAGGCCCCACGATCCGACCCTCAACGCCGGAACGACTTCACCATCACCACCTGCGACAATGACCGAATCCCCCTCCAAGCTGACGACGGCGACCATGAACAAAAAGCGCGGCCTCCTCGCCCTCGGCTGCGAAGGCTCCGCCAATAAGCTCGGCATCGGCGTGATGCTCCACAACGGCACCGAGTCTACGATCCTCTCCAACATCCGGCACACCTTTGTCTCGCCACCAGGGACGGGCTTTCTGCCCAAGGATACAGCCAAGCACCACCGCGCCCACTTCGTCCAGCTCGCCCGCCGCGCCCTCCGCGACGCCGGCGTCGCCCCCGCCGACCTCGACTGCGTCTGCTTCACAAAGGGCCCCGGCATGGGCGCGCCCCTGACCTCGGTCGCCGTCGCCGCCCGCACGCTGAGCCTGCTCTGGGACAAGCCCCTCGTCGGCGTGAACCACTGCGTCGGCCACATCGAGATGGGCCGCACCATCACCGGCGCCCAGAACCCCGTCGTGCTGTACGTCAGCGGCGGCAACAGCCAGGTCATCGCCTACGCCGAGCAGCGGTACCGCATCTTCGGCGAGACTCTGGACATCGCCGTAGGCAACTGCCTCGACCGCTTCGCGCGTACCCTCGAGATTAGCAATGACCCGGCGCCGGGGTACAACATCGAGCAGCTCGCCAAGCAGGGCAAGCGGCTGCTCGAGCTGCCGTACGCCGTCAAGGGCATGGACTGTTCGTTCTCGGGCATCCTGGCGTTCGCGGACATTCTGGCGGGGCAGATGAAGGCGGCGCAGGACAAGGGGGAGGAGACGTTCACGCCGGCGGACCTATGCTTCTCGCTGCAGGAGACCGTGTTTGCGATGCTGGTCGAGATCACGGAGCGGGCCATGGCGCACGTCGGCAGCAACCAGGTGCTGATCGTGGGTGGCGTCGGCTGCAACGAGAGGTTGCAGGAGATGATGGGCGAGATGGCCAAGGAGAGGGGTGGTAGCGTGTACGCCACCGACGAGAGGTTCTGCATCGACAACGGCATCATGATTGCCCACGCCGGTCTGCTGGCGTACGAGACGGGCTTCAGGACGCCGCTGGAGGACAGCTCGTGCACACAGCGGTTTAGAACAGACGAGGTTCACATCAAATGGAGAGACTGAGGATCATTGTCGGTCAATTCGGCGTATTCCGCCTGTTTAATTCTGTTGCCTCCCGTGACCACGACGGGACATAAAACTCCTAAGACTATCACTCTGTGGTGACAACCACTCATGCACGGCACGTCACTCGTTGAATAAATTCGACCGACACTCCCAGGTCGTTGGCTATTCATCTGTTGTGGTGGGTTTGTATATAATCGTCGTGACGTACTGTTTCTGGTGTTAGTGACGGACCAAGTAACAAGAAGCGGTTGACTCACCTTATTCTTGTAGCGCGTCGTGGCCGAAACCGCCAGGATATTGTTCTTGATACTGCTGGTAGCAAGGTGGTTGAGAACAGTGTGATTGGGCATGTTAAGCACGCTGTTGTCGTCCTTCATGAGGACCGCAGCGTTCAAGATGGGCTTGCCTAAAAAGCCAGGCAAGCTGGGAGGTGTTGGCAGCTTCTCGATAGCCGTCACCGCATATTGGTACGCCGGCGAGTCTTCGGGCTGGTCGAAGTCCACCAAATACTTAGGTATTTGCTGGAAGTACTGACTTGGCGACGGCACCTCTCTGCCTCTAGGGGGCTTGGGTTGCTCATCAGCCTGCGACGCAGACGTTTTGGCAGCACCCTTGTCAACGGTAGCTGCCGTGGCGACGCCGTCCTTTCCAGGCTCAACGGGCGCCTTCGCCGGCAGGTCGTCTGCGCTAACTTCGATGAAGTTGACTAGGTTGTTTCCAAAGTCCACGGTTGTCGGCAGGTCGGGCGAGGTCTGCATGATTCCGTCCACCAAGAACCTAACATGGTGTGTTCCCGGAAGAATGTGAATCGTTGCCGCATACACGCCCGGCTGCCCGTCGCTGTTAAACAAGACTTGTCAGCCCACTTCACAGAAGATTCAACATGCAATGCAGCGGATATCGCCGAGCACGGGCAGCTCGTACTGACTGTCACCTCGAACTTCTGGGAAGCCACATGTGTGACGCGGGCAGCCGGGAATCATGCGCTCGGGAGTGAAACTTACACGGGATGTAATCTATGCTTACGGTTCCATTGGAAGATGGTTCCCGTGACGTAGACTTTGCCTCCTCCCTTACGCCACTCGAGACGAGTCGGCACCGTGGGCCGCGTCTTATCGACGATTAACTCCTCGCCATCTTCCTCGTCGACGGTATTCGTGCTCAGTGCCGACGACTTCCTAGTCATGCCATCCTCGAGGGTTTCCACCTCCGCAACGCTGCCATCGTTGGCGTCGGCGGGCGCGATGATGGGCGATCCGGGAGTGTGTATCTCCTCCTCGATGGGGAGTGGCATACGCGGCGGACGTGTCAGGTACGACATGTCGTTCACGCTGCTGTTCCCAACCAAGGCTGGCTCGATCATGTGGGCAGAGTAATGAGACCGGAGGGAGGAGGATTCGGTCGCGGCGGCGGCAGCTGGGACGTCTACGGGCTTGCTGGGCGCATCGCGGACGACCTGCTTGGATTCGGGGGGTTTCGGTTGCGGGGCGGAGTTACTCGAGTTCGACGAGGGAGAGCCGGTGGTGAAGTTGGAGATTGGAATGGACTGGAGAGGCTTGGGGCCCTTTGTGATCGTGGAACCTTGGGCCTGGGTAAGGGAGGGTTCCGGCGGGGCAGCGACTCGCTCGGCGGACCGGGGTGGAATGATGTGTTTGGACTCTCTCTTGTGGTGATGGTGCTTAGGAGAGTCCTGCGACGAGACAGGCGTCGCGGGCTTGGACGACGACGAGGGGTTGTTTCCCATCTTGTGTCGTTTCTTCTTCGTCCAGATTCGCTCGTGGGGTGGGACACGACAGCCTGGTCTCGCTGCGTATGTATGGTCTGGGGGGCAGGTGGTTCTGGGACCTGGCCAGACCGAGTCTGGATCGTTTTTTTTTTTCTTCCCCTCAGGTAAGCGGCGACGTCCGGCGGACACGGCAGGCGGTGCGGGTGCGGGTTGGGCTTCGGTAGCGGTGCAGGGAAAAGCGCGCGAGGGCAGCGCTGCCCAGGGGAGCGCAATGCAGCGATTCGGCTGTGGTCACGATCCGGGGGGTGTCAGGACCCAATCTCCCCACGTCGTCAGGCAAAGTAAGGTAGCTGCGGCTGGGCTTCGTGCGAGCCTGGTTAGGTAAGGCGTATTTGCACAACGATAGCTAAGCGCGGGGTTTGCGAGTTTATTGTCGCATTCTCGACGAGACGATACAGGGCTACGCTGTAATATGAAAGGCGGTCGGGAATTTTCGGATTTATATGTAGGTGGCAAGGGTGGTCAGACAAGATGTCGCTGCTGATGGGGTGACGATGTGTCTTTTAAATGAGGTGACGATGTGCGAGTGCAAGAGACTCGCTTTTTTTTGGAGATTGGATGAGAGGTCGGTTTAGTTCAATAACGGGCTGGAGGCTGTGAGAGAGAGAGAGAGTGTGTGTGTGTGTGGAGGGGTGGTCGGTCGACTGTTCTACTAACGCCAGCGTTTGGGGGGTTCGGCACGGATAGAACGTGGCCGAAGCCAGATAAGCTGTACCTGAGTGGTACTCCGTAACTCTTATTGCGGACCGCGGGGAACCAAGTACCGGTGGGCCTCCGCTTAGCCGATCAGTGGGTGACGTGAAGTAGGACGACCTGCATCCGTGATTTCATCCTATCTCGGGTAGCTCCCTGAACCTTTGCCTACCTTATTGAATGAACTAGAGATGAGAAAAAGCAACTCATTTTCTCTTCGCCGTCTTTTCTGCTCTGCTATCAGTCCAAGGCGCAACATCAAGGCGCAACACCTATAGACGTGGAAGTCGGTAATTGTAACAACGAAGATAGGTACCAGGCTTGGCCGCCGTCTCCAAACTGGTCAGTGCACGCACGTAGATTTGATGCTCCAAGGCCCGTCCGATAGCGACTGGACCTGCTCGACAACGCTGAACGCTGAAGGCTGAAGATGGTCCTGCCCCCGAAGCTCCCTCCACCTCCCGTACTCCCAAATGCCAGTTGCAGGTGTCATGTCGGCTAGCTCGCGTGCACCCCCTCCTGTCGCTACATCAACCCCCAGATTTCTGAGCAGGAACGCTGGAATGCACAATAGCCATTGCCCGTCTCTCCAACCAGCAACTCCTCAACTTCGACCACGTCCCTCTTCAGAACGGCCGCCTCCCATCGATTGACGTTGTTCTCGATAACCGCAAGCTTGCTCACTCTCTTGACATGTTCTAAGAAGCAGGATAGGACCACTTTCACCTCCAGGTGCAGCTTACATCGACCTACCCCTGTTACACGTCTCAACATCATTCTCACAGCTTCCATCACGACATGGCGTCGCTGTCGTATGCCTCGGGCGTTTTTGCCATCGCCACATGGCCCGCGAGGATCGCCTGGAAGCCCGTGGCCCTGTGCATCAACACGACCCTCATCTTGTTGTCGCCTTTCGTGCTCATGGCATCGTATGTTATCGCATGTGGCCAAGCTTTCATCGACTTCATAGCTAGCCTCCAGGTAAACTGTCTATCCCTTGCAACACAGTCCATCTACAGCAGCGCTAATGCTCACAGCCCCTCTACACTTTTGTCCGTTCCCTCATCACCCCCCGTGACAGCTGGACAGCTGGTTTGCTAACCCCCCATCAGCTGGCTTGCGGCGCTTGTATCGGTGTCGTCGCTGGTCTGACCATGTCATGCACATCGGGTTTGATCACCGCAATCTTTGGCATGCATGACGACAGGTCGAGGTCTCTGTCTCCAACGCCAATGCCTTCAACGCCCTCGTCTGAACGGCCTGGAACCGGTAAGACCGAAGACTCGTCGTCCTACGAGACAGACTGGCATATTCTCAACAAGCCGCCCCCAAAGAGACGGAGACGGACAACAGGACTCTGGTCGCAGACGATTCATGAGGAGGATGATGACGATTCTGAGATTTAGATTTGTATTTCGGGGTCTCTTTACGCATGCCATACGCAGCAGGGAAGCGAAGCTATCATTACCTGGGAATCACTTTAAAATGCCAGCCCTGCGTGGGAAATATGCCTCCCACCCCCTAAACGCCTGTTCCTGTGCTTCGCCGAGCTGCCCACCCTGTCCTCCGATATTATAGTGTCTTGTGATACAGGCCGCAATCTCATCTGCGGTACATGTCCCGGTCCCGCTCGCGCTCCCTTATCGGTGAGCGGCTACGGCTCCTCGTCCGGCGGTCCCAGTCTCGCTCGTGCCATCGTTCATCTCTGCTGTTGCGACGACGGTCGCGCGGAGGCCGGTCATCCCGGTGTCGTGAGACCTCATCCCTGTAACTTGGGATGTAGGTATCCACGTCGGGTGCCCTTCCTCCGCGACTCCTGGGTCGTCTGTCCCGATCCCTGTCCCGGAAAGCATCGCGTTCCATAGGCCCGCCGTTGACGTACTCGGGCGGGGGCGGTCTTGGTGGCAGACCTCTGTCTCGCTGCCAAGCTGGTCTACGCTCGTCCCCGTTTCGGTGGCCTCCAGGCATGTTGGGATTACGGTTACCGTTCGCACCGTTGCGGTTGTTGTAGGCATCGGCGTTGTTGAACCCGACATTCGCGCCGTGTGCTTCGGGACCCATACCCACCGTACCCCCCTTGGGTGCAGGTGGCAGCTTCGCCTGGCGATCGTGGAACTTCCGCCTATCCAGCTCATGACTGTCCTCAAACGTGGGGAGATCGCCTGGGTCAGCTGGCATGGGAGCCATCTTGAAGTACGGGTGATTCAGGGCGTCGCCGGCGTTGATACGACTTCTCCAGTCGAGTTTGAGGAGCTCCTTCAGCAAAGAAATGGCACCTGTCCCAAACTCCCTGAATCTGTTGGACAAGCTACCGGGTCGCGGCCGCGGTGCAACGGCCTCGGCACCAGGAAGTGTATTGAACAAGGGCATATTTTCCGGTGTGGGTGATCCCATGAGATCCCAAATAATATCGAGTTGGTGAGTATCGCTCTCGCCGGCCAAAATTGGCTTTCCAACAAGCATTTCGCCAAAGACACAACTATCGGATAGGTCAGCACTTTGTAGCAAGACGGGCCGGTTCGTAACTTACCCAACACCCCATACGTCAATGGCGGTCGTGTACCTCTTTAAGTGAAGCAACAGTTCGGGGGGTCGGTACCATCTAGTGACGACCAGGCCGGTGTATTCTCTCTTTCCCTCACCTGCGCCGTGACCCGGCTTCGGCGTCGGCCCTTCGTAATGTCTTGCCAGACCAAAGTCGGCAATCTGGAGGATGCCCTTGTTGTTGATCAGAAGATTGGCGGCCTTCATATCTCGGTGCAAAATGTGGTTTTCGTGCAAGTATCGCAGCCCTTCGAGAAGCTGCAGCATGTAGCATTTGATCTGAGGCTCGGTAAAGTGAACGGAGGGATTGTCAAGGAGACCGGACAGATCGTGATCCATGTACGGGGTTGCCATGTACATGATTGGCCGTTTGCGCTTGTCGCCTGTGACAATCCGGGTCAGGAATTGCTGATGGCGAGATGGGTAGTTGAGCATGAGCGACTTACTGGCTCTCTGGGGGTGCTCCACAGCCATATCAATGAGCTGCAGGACGTTTTTGTGGGAGAGCAGCTTCAAAAGTTTGATTTCGCGCAATGCCGTGATGGGGAACTATCGACCGTCAGTTGATGCCCAGGATGCTCGGGGATTGGTATCACACGTACGCCATCCTTCTCGTGATGCATAATGATTTTTTTAAGAGCAACATGAGCGTTCGTCTTGCGAGATCTCGCGCGATGGACTTCACTGCAGATTATATCAGTACGACGACCGGGGACGCGGTGACCGTTAGTGAACTTACCCGAAAGTACCCTCGCCCAACTTGCCGAGAAGTTCGTAGTCGGTGATTCGCGAGCATCCCTGAAAACTCGCTCTGGGGCGCTGATGCTGTATCGCAAACGTCCGAGGCGAGACGCCGCCGTTGGGCGCACTAGAATCCATGATGACTGCGAAGCGCGGCGAGATGCGCCTGTCGCGTTGAGGATTGACTTGCTCGATCGAAGCTTCTGGTGAGAGGTGGGATTAACAGCGAAGGGCGGCTAAACGAATCGCATTGCTATTGATCACCGACGTTTTCTATGCGGCCGGTCGCAAATGGCTGTTGTAGTAGTTGCTTTGGTGCAAAATGAGAAGGCTGCTTGCTGTAATTGTTCGGATTCAGCCCGCGCCCAGGTTGTTGACGATGGGTTGGTGTTTGGGCGGTGTCTGTGGCAGAATCCCAATAAGTTCCAGATTGGCGATGTGATGCCACGGCTGGAACCCAAAAATTGCGGAAAATCCCTGGTCCTAAGTTGTGGGCCCTTCCGCTAGGAGGCAAGAGGCTCCTGAATCTCCCAGAACGGCTTTATGAAAGGTACGTATCTTCCCCCCGGTGCAAGTGGCAGGTTCGTTTTGGAATTAACATGCGCACGTGCGTCATCGTCCGAAGGTCAACTTCTGCAAGCAACCGTCGTATTGCGACGAATCCAACTTGCCATTCAGCAACTGCCAAAGTTCTGTCCCAACAGCTAGACAGCGAACTTGGTACAGCACGGAATATCGACACTGGTTTTGGGACACACTTGGACCATCCACAATATCCAGCTCGTGGCGAGCAACTCCTCCTTCATCGCTGTCTAGACCGGCCACGCCCGGCTTCTGGAGACGGTCACGTTGCGGTCGTGGTCGTTCTGTTACTTAATTATTACCCCTCCAAAACTCTGCCAGCCATCCGCTATCGGCTTTTGTCCCATCGTCTCTCCCCCACGATACTCGACTTGTTGTCCAACATTCGCAGCATTTCTGTCTTATCGCGATAAGGCGTCCCTTTGAGCGGGCGAGGGGCAACGTTGACATTTGCCCACATTCCCATGTCTTTCCTTATCTGACTCTCCGGTCAAGCACAGGACAGGCACGCATTAATCTAATGTCAGCTCTAGTAAGGTTCAACCAGACCGTTGCCGTACACCGGACTCTTCCATGTGCCCTTTTTACTTGCTTTGTCGCAAATGACTTGATTGACTCGCCATCCGTCTCCACTCGCGTGCTTTCATCATCCATCGCTAACCACTGCTCGTTGCAGTTCTCGCAGCCCGTCTCCATTAGACAAAATTTACAAAATTTTGCACAACCCGTGACACTGGCCAACTGTTGTCACCTTGTTCTCCATCCAAAACTTCTTGCCCCTCCATTTTTACCCCGTGCCCCTCAACTTATCTGTGGAGGCTTGGTATCTAATAAACTCTCAACTTCAACGTCAACTCTTTTTCTCCAGTTCTCTGTTGTATCTTGACGAAACTCGCCATTGTCAACGCACAACCAACACACGCAATGGCTTTCGAACCCACCGCCGAGCGGCTCCTGCCGGCGTCCAACTACCCGGAATCTCGAGTCCTTATTATCATGACGGGCGGGACCATATGCATGCAACCTACCGCCGATGGACTTCAGCCCATTGGAGGTTTCCTGAAGAATGCTATGGCCCCGCGTCCCTCCTTCAACGACAAGTCGTCGCCACCAGGTGTGTATTTCTTGAGGGTACCATACACTCGAAAGAGATGAAGGCTGTCATGAACATGAGCAATGGCAAGGCTTTCCAGCAAGCCGAGGATTCATGTGTTTGGAACCGAAGAGATTTCGTTGTATTTGAGAGGCATCTTACACAACCTTCACAAACTCAAACCAGCCAAGCCATTACAACTATGCGGTGTCGGGATTTGCTAACAAAGTGCAGTCCAGCTTGAGGCCATCAAGGATGGCCAAAAAGTCGTACTCGACAGCTTGAGAACACCACCAAGCGCCTACTCCCGTCACATTCGCTACGGCGTGCTGGAGTTCAACCCTTTGCTGGATTCGAGCTCCATCTCAGCGGAGGGCTGGACTGAAATCGCCCAGACCATCCGTGAGAACTACCGTCTCTTTGACGGGTTTGTTGTTTTGCACGGCACTGACTCTCTCTCGTACACGGCTTCGGCTCTTTCCTTCATGCTTTCTGATCTAGGCAAGCCGGTTATCCTCACTGGCTCCCAAGCCTCCATCTTCGCCCTCCAGTCGGACGCTGTCGACAATCTTCTAGGCTCGCTCATCATTGCTGGAACCTTCGTCATCCCCGAGGTCGGCCTGTTCTTCCACCACAAGCTGTTCCGCGGTAACAGAACCAGCAAGGTTTCGTCCGCCGCTTTTGAGGCCTTCGCCAGCCCCAACTGCGAGCCATTGGCCAAGGTCAACGGACTGGGTATCGATGTTAACTGGCCCATCGTGTTGAGACCTACCAGAATCGCCGAGCTTCAGGTTACGAACCACCTCGACACCGCCCACGTCGCCTGTCTTCGAGTTTTCCCCGGTATCCGGCCAGAGATGCTCGACTCGGTCCTGCGCGTTCCCGACCTGCGCGGTCTCATCCTCGAGACCTTTGGCATGGGTAACGCTCCCAGCGGTATCGACGGCAGCTTGACTAAGGTCATCAAGGCGGCTGTCGACCGCGGCGTCATCGTCGTCAACGTCAGCCAGTGCATGAGCGGCTTCGTGTCCCCCGTTTACGGCCCCGGAACGGAACTCGGCCGCGCCGGCGTCATCTTCGGCCTCGACCTCACCGCTGAGGCGGCCCTGACCAAGCTGTCGTACCTGCTCGCTATCCCGAACCTCTCGACCGCCGAGGTCAGCGCGCGGATGTCGCAGTCACTGCGCGGCGAAATGACCGAAATGGCACTCCCGGTATTTTCGCATCCATCTGGTTCACTCGACTCGGTCGTAGCTCGGCTAACGGCGTCAGAATCGGCATTTACCGTCCTCGGTTACGCCATACGAAATGGCGATGTCCGGACGGTGAAGGAGATCCTGGACAATGACGGCCAGCGCGAGCTCCTGAAGATGGCCGACTACGCCGGCAACACGGCCGTCCACCTGGCCGCCGTCGGCCCCGACATCGAGATCTTGCGCGAGCTGTTGACGAGGGGCGCCAGCGTGCACGCGCGGAACCGCGCCAACAACACGCCGCTCTACCTCGCGGAGAAGACGGGCAAAGAAGAGTGCGTGCGGCTGCTGAAGGAGACAGGAGCGCACTTGTGGCAGGAAGAGGAGGCTATTCTGGGCTCTGTTCACGCATCTGCATCTGCATCTGGAGGAGTTCAAAAGTAGGAAACCAAAAAGTCGTCATTTAGTCATGAATATTTGCAGGCGTTTCTTAGGATCGATGTTTAGTGGTCAGATTTCAACGATAAATGTAGCAAAGCAATGCGATGGGGTTGGCCTTCTTTGAATTGACATACGGGCGATGTTCTGGATTGTTTGGGGAAAGACTACCGTGTCCTGGATGACTTATGAGAGAGCCCTTTTCTCACAGAGCAGGCAGAACAAGAGACGATCATATACAACACAAACCACAAGGGCGGTAACAGTTCTTAGATGTATGTATGCGTTTGCATTTGGCAGTGTACAGAAGTTTGAATATCAAGTGTATGTACCATCGCTTTGCATTATCCCCAGTAAAGCAAGCCGCTTTCACTTCTCCCAATTTTTCCCCAATGCCTTCGAACTATCGACACAACATACTCCGGAAGTCATGATCAAAGTCAATTTTGAAACGTCTCTGGACCTGCTGTGTTATCCCGGGTCACTGTAAGGGGTTGAAGGTTGCCAATATGCGCTGTGTAAGATGGTTTGTAGGGTGTAGGCGGTTCCCGGGGTGCCGGGTCGGCCCCACATTCAATCGGCGCCGTAGCGCGACTCAAAATTTTGGAAGATTTCCCATTTGCACCTGCAATCGAATGCTTCACCAATCGTCATTGACTCGACACCACCCACTCTCGGACATCACCCACCACTCCGAGCTCGAAAACCGCCCCGCGAGAGTCGAATAGTAAGGATCACGAGAGTATTGATTCCCGATCACCTAGACGGAACCTGCCCCCCAATCCTCATCAAACCCCCATCCGGCCGAACATCGCAACTCTTGAAACAACCAAAAAATGTCCGACTCAACACAACCGACGGGAGCGTCCCCGGCCCTCCCGCAGACCCCTCCCCTCGTCCACAACACCGCCATCGCGGCCTCGATACTCTGCCCGCTCATCATGTTGATTCCTCCGCGGCGCGTCGACTGGCGCTTCTTCATGCTCACGACGGGCTTCTCGGCGTCGACGAACCAGCTCGCCTACGACTGGACGGGCCAGTCCATCTACCAGCGCGTGCAGTCGCGCATCGCGCGCATGTTCCCCACGGCCCTGCCCGAGCAGGCCCAGCGCACCAAGCAGCTCCTCCGCGAGGAGCGCATGCGCCGCGAGGGGCTGACGGAGGAGCAGATGCGCGCCATCGAGTACAAGAAGCGTAACCTCGCGCAGCGGCTGTGGTACGGCAGCGAGCCCGAAGACTGGGACGCCAAGAGGGGCGCCGAGCACGCCAAGGCCCTGGCGGAGGGTAAGGGGCTGGGCGACTTGATCGTGGAGCAGGTCTCCGAGGTCTGGAGCGGCGCGAAGAAGGACGAGGGCAAGAAGGAGGCGGAGGACGAAAATGAGAAGAAGGCGTGAGCGGGGGTCGAGGGCAACAGGACGATGTCGTGTAGGATTATCAAAATAGGGGGCGTCGAAGGCTGGCATCAGTACTTGTGGCGGTTGAAACGCATTCACACCTGGCGTTCAGGAAGAAGGTTGGGAGTATCTCTGGTTCGTTGACCATCTCCCCTAGGCATTGTACATTACTGTTTAACCGAGCAATGTAACACAAGCAAGCTTTGAACGATTTTCACGGTACCGGACCACGAATGCTGTTTTAGCACGAGACGCTGGATGCTGTTGCTCGCTGCTTACTTTTTCATTTTTTCATTTCCCTCCCATATTACCCGCTAGACGCCAACATGTATGTTTTACTCTTTGCCTCCTCTTTTCCACTTCCTCTAGACGCTCTCGCCCATTACTCCTCACGATGCCTTAGTCCTCCCGGATGTCGGCGGCCCGTCAAGCCGCAGGTCGGCCAGCTTCTCCCCTAGCTGCCTTCCTGCCGGGCTCGTAGGGCCTCTTTTCGTTTCTGCTTCTTTATCTGCTTCTGCTTCTCGTAATCGTTGGTGTTGTGTCCTGTGAGAAGCTTACCCTTTGCTTTGGACCGAGACGAATCTTTCTTGGCCGCCTTCTTGGCCGCGCGCGCCTCGGCCTTCTCGTCAAACTGTGCCGTCCACGCCGCCAGCAGGGCGTTCACCTCGGCCTGGCGGTCGTCCGAGTCGACCGCGATGCCGAGCTCCTTCTTGATCGCCAGCCGCCGGTTCTCAATCTGCATCAGCCGCCGCCGCGCGGCGCGATTGAGGCCCTGGTGTTGTGAGTCGACCCCGCTGACCGAGCTAGGCGCGTTCGATGTGGTATCACCTGCCACGGATGTGCTTGTGGCGTTTGTGGCCTTTGGCTTGGTAGATTTTATGTCGATTGCGAGGGGAAGTGGCTCGGCGTCTGTCGCAGGTGCCGAAGTGGGTGCGGTGGCCGCGGTGGTGGGCTCGCTCGGTGTCTCCGTCTCTGCCGCCGGAGTCTCTCCAGCCTTCTCTTCAGCCTTCCCGGTATTATCCGCCTTCTTGGGGCTCTTCTTTTCCGTCTTCTTTCTTCTTGACTTTTTCTCCTGATTATTCTTTGTGGGCGACGCGGGTTCGGAATCGGGGTTCGGTGTGCTAGCAATCGAGGAAATCCGGGAGCCCCCTTGCGCCGCAAGCTCCTCACGTCTTTGCTTTCTACGCGCAGCCCGTTCGGCGCGTGCGGCGGCCGCAGCCTGCTTCTTATCGGCGGGGGTTGGGGGGACGTCTACATCCATGGCGTCGGTCGACTTCGCAACATCATCCTGCTTTTGGTGGGGTTAGAATGGCGGGCGGTTGAGAGACTTGGGGAGTCAGGCGAACCGTGGATGCATTGAGCTTGGCGCCACCGTCCTCCATGTCGGAGTCGGATTCAGGCTCGTAGGTCTTCTTGCCCATTGTTCCAATCAACTTGTGTGAATTGTGTTGTTTACTCGTCTGTGGGCGGTTTCGTCACGCGATGAAGAAACTCTGCCATGCGACCCTTAGCTAATTAAAGCTACCCCCAAGCGAAGAGGGAAAAAAAAAAGTACAGTTGCTTCAGTCAGGGGTCCTTTTTCGTTATCTTATCGCCACGTGACAAACTTCCATCCACAAACGGTCGATGGCCCGGAATGTACGAGGTGGTCGCGGAGCACGGCGGAAGGGCCCCCGATCTCTAACAGCGCACGGACGGGAGACTCTTACCCGAGCCTCCGGCTTCTTGGGTAGGGCTGTTCAGGGTCCGTAAGCAATGTCCGAAGCGCTTGCGTTCAAGGCCGGCAGGGTACTGTCAGCTCCATCATTGGCTTCCATGCATGTAAGAAGCATGAGGGAAGGATCGAGAACGAGAAGACGCATACTCTGTCTTGAGTACGTCATCTCAAGGGCTCGGACGAGTTCTCGTGTCTCCCTCGTGTAGTGGAGGTGGCTTGCCTCCACTACCAGCGGCTTGTGAGTGGCTGACGGCCGAGCCACCAGTTGTCGTAAGTGCTCCAGGCCTGCACCCATCGGTGAACAGCCGGCCTGTGGTGTCCAACACCAGATGCAAAGGCGGCCGGGCTCAATGTCAGCTGCTGCGTAGGTCTCCCAACTGACAGTAGCAGGTCGAGTCGACAGAAACTGTGTCTCTTACGAGAAGCCAACCTGGCATCCTCCTCGGCTTCTCCCATCCCTTATGCTTCTTATAGACTCAATGTTGTTTTGGAAATATGAGAAAGACACCACAAGACCTCGATCAGGGAGGGTCGCCCAAAGGGAGGCTGAGATGCGATGAACCCACCCTGTCGGACATATTTTCTTCGGGACGTATGCAATATGGCGGGTGTCGCGAATTCCACATTCCGGACGGGCATGTCCTTGGGGTCCATCATTAAGGCACATCGCACTGAATGCAACGTTTGGGAACCCGGATATCTGGATTGATCTTTCTGTGAATTAGCTTGAGGAATCACCGAGGAAGAGTTGAAGGTTGATTATCGCATTAGGCGGATCCCTGTCGAACAACGGCACGGCGAGTGATGGGATGATAAATGGAATGAACACCTCTAGGTGTTGTTGCTCCCGTAACGCTCTGGAATCGCCGAGGTTTTCAAGGGTCATGACTCTTGGAGGTTGTTGTGCCGCTCTGCGGAACGAGGGTCGGAACTGGGATGCTGCCCGCAGGCTGCAGGCGTTGCATGGATCAGCAGTCTGTCATAAACCTACCTGTAAGGCGTACGATGTACAATATTTCATTATACGTCGTTACTTCTGGCCTCTAGAGGATTACAGCTTGCTGCTTTGGCTCGAGGCCGGGGTTTAGAGATGCTGACGGTTGGCAATCCTATGTGGATCAGCAGGTGAGATGAGACAACTTTTTGTTTTCCAGGTCCGCAAAACAACCGGATAGGAAGCAAGACTGACCGACAGAAAGAGGCAGAGGCAGAGGCAGAGGCAGAGGCAGAGGCGGCTGAGAGTTGGTTCATCCTCCAGTGTCCTGTCTTCTCAGTGAAAAGGTACAAGTACAAAAGGCGCCACGCCGGTTCGGCAGGCTGGTTACGCAACTGTCTGAAACTTGTGGGTCCCACTGTTCCAAACATAGCACAGCTCACGATGCAGAGTTGGATGTGGGTGCCAGTCGTTGGCCAGCACAAAAGAGCTGCAGCGAAACACAGACGCTGGAGAGAGCTGTGTGTGGATGCTCCCATCTGACGTCCAGGCCCTTGTGGTGCATGTACTATAGTATTGCTGTGATCAACGCTACCTCTTTCGTGGTCTTCAAAGGTCTTCAAGTCACTCCTCTTGCGTCCAGTGGGGAAGAAGACTCAGCGGAGGAGGCTGGCAATGCTGACACTGCCTCAAAGCCGGGACTACTGCAAGCCTACTGCACCCTGCTCAGACTCCCGTTTGGTGGTTGTGTCCTTGTGCATGTTCCTCGTTCCCCTCTGACTGGGCCACCACCTCCCACATACTTCCCGTCATTGGCATCCACATCCCCACGCATTCGAAGGTCTCGAGTCTGTGAGGTGGGCAGTGTTTGAGGTTCTGAGGCGTCCAATGTACATAGTACACATGCTTTGTCACAGTAGGCCCTCACCACGTTCGTCGCTGCCAACCACCAGTCATTTTGGCCTCCCACTTGGCGGCCTGCGCAAAAAGAGCACCTTTTAGAAACAAGACGGGGAAGGCTTGTGTTTGAAGGCTGCGCCTGCTTAAAAGAAACAACCTCCTCACATCCCCCCTTTCTGGGCATCGGATCGTCTCCTGCTCTTCCTACTAGATTCATCCCTCGACCGAAACACCCTTGACGAGCCTGGCAGTCCCTTCATTCGTTTCTTCCATAATTCCCAGTTGTCGCCAGTCACCAGGCCAGACCTTCTGCGCTTCGACACTCACCATCGACCGTCTCTTTTTCACTGGCCCGGTCATCCGAAGTGGTGTAGCTCGGGTTGTGCACAGGCACTTCCTAGCCCGCTAATTCATAATTCACCTCACCTACCGCACTGAGGCCAACCTGCAATTACCTCACCACACCATACGCAGTACGGAAACACCGCTCAGCCTGGTCGAACAGAGAGAGCTGTACCATCGTAGAGAGGTTGGCTGGTCGGAAGTAATTTGCCTGGTACGGCCCACCGCGCCCACGGATACCTCGCTCATCAGTGTCCATCCATTTATCCACCCACTCCCACTCCCACTCAGCCGTTGATCGACTTGGCTCAGCTCGTTGCTTTGCAAAGGCTCATTGAACAAATACCCACGAACCCCCAACCACACACACCTCATTTCAACATCCCGCTGTCACATTTCTCCGCGTTTTATCCCTTTCCGGTACCTGAGCGATTCTCCATCTCGCACTAGTCCGATTCGCTTTACCTGCTCAGCTCAGTCCAACCCAGCTCGGCTCTTCAAGCGAAATTCGACCCCGAGAAAAAAAAAAGGACAACAAGATCGCCCAGATTCCCATTCCCTGGCCTGACCTAATTCCATTTCCTTTCGTGATTGGCATCCCGATACCCATCACATCATGGCTTCCAACGACTACTACCACGTCAACAAACCGCCCTCAGCAGCGTCTCCCTCGCCTGCCCCCTACTACGGCGGCGCCGCATACAATATCCCTTCCACCAGTTCCACCCCTGCGCCTCCATACAGCTCAATACCGAACGCGACTGGTGCCAGTCAACCGCCACCGCGTCAAAACACCGTATCCCCCTTCGAAACTGTCTTCGACGATCACGTCTACCCAGTAGACTCAACCCAGGACGGATTCCGGCACAACGGCCACAACCAGAGCCCCCAGAGCGCGAACAACATGAACAACGCGCATCCCCAGCGCATGAATACAATGAACACAGTAAACACCGCCTACACTGGCCACGGCCAAACGCCGTACAACACGCACGACATGCATCAACCAAATCCCTACGCGCAGCAGGACACCGGCTACTACGGCCAATCTTCTATTTCTCCCGATTCCAGCAGACCAAACGTGGCCGACGACATTCCCCTGCAGAGCCGGCAGCCGACGCAGCCGCACAAGGACGTTGAAATGAACGACAACGATCACGTCTACGACGCACCGCAGGGATCTCGACGCTCCAAGAGTCGGCGCGACAAGAAGAAGGTCGGCTTTGGCCAGCTGGGCATGTTTGGCGCCGACAGGAAGGGTATTCCGTGGGTTGTTTACATTTTCACCTTGGTTCAGGTCGCTGTCTTCATCGCTGAAATCGTCAAGAATGGTAAGAGATTGCCGAAGATTTCGATTCGAATCCTGGATGCTAACTTGCCTCAGCTCAACTGACGGGCTCTCCCATCATGACGAAGCCGTCTTTCAACCCCATGATCGGACCCTCGACATACGTAATGATCAACATGGGCGCTCGATATGTCGCCTGCATGCATAACGTCAAGGGCATCCAAGATTTAGGTCAACCCATCACCTGGCCTTGCCCGAACTCAACCTCGAATGATGCCAGCAACCCTTCGAACCAATGCGGCTTGGGCGATTTGTGCGGCTTTGGCGGCGTGCCCGAGCCTACGTACACCGACATCAACCAGTCGCCGGAGCCCAACCAGTGGTTCCGCTTCATCACACCCATTTTCTTACATGCGGGTCTCATCCACATTGGATTCAACCTGCTTCTGCAGATGACGATAGGAAAAGAGATGGAGATAGCCATCGGCTCGATTCGGTTCTTCTTGGTCTACGTGAGCGCCGGTATATTCGGTAATGTCATGGGAGCGAATTATGCCGGTGTCATGGCGGCATCGACGGGTGCTTCAGGCGCCCTTTTCGGTGTCATCGCCCTCACTTTGCTCGACCTTTTGTACTCGTGGAAGGACCGACGCAGCCCTGTCAAGGATCTGATGTTCATCATGTTGGACGTCGTCATTTCCTTTGTGCTGGGGCTTCTGCCGGGTTTGGACAACTTCGCTCATATCGGTGGCTTCTTGATGGGCCTGGCGCTTGGCGTCTGTGTTCTGCATTCTCCCAATTCATTGAGAAGGAAAATGGGAGCCGAAGACCCGTCCTACGCATCGATGCAGCTCAACCCTAACCAAGGTCCGCCTCCGTTTTTGAAGAACCCAGTCGGGTTCTTCAAAGGCCGGAAGCCACTTTGGTGGGCTTGGTGGCTGGTCAGAGCTGGCTTTTTGCTGACCGTCATCATCGTCTTCATCGTCTTGCTCAACAACTTTTACATCTACCACAACACTTGCAGCTGGTGCAAGTACCTCAGTTGTATTGTAAGTTACATGAAAGCAACCCTTGTCGTCAGTTTGCTAACCCAAGAGTAGCCTGTCAACAACTGGTGCGAGCTTGACAACTTCAGAATTACGTCGTCTTGAAGGGATGGTATCACTACAGAATCAGCCGAACTTATGCATGGGTTCACGTACTTAGACAAGGGGGGTTTCATGGTTTGCATTGCTCAGCGACGGCGTTCGGTTCAAGACGGGGTAATTTACGATAGGAAATATGTTTACCCGACTACCCAAACAGAGACAAACAGCCCTCATAGAGCCATACACAAAACAGCAAGGGGTGGTACTAGGCTTCTATTCGTTGCCCGCCGACCGACCGACGGTCTCGGCAACAACAAACCGTTGCAACGTCCTCGGACGTGTTGATGCGGTACTGCCTTGACTACCCCGCAGATCATTCGATGGGCTGAACGACGTTACGGATTCAAAATTCAGCCAGTCCTAATAGGATTCAAATAAATATTGTATTTCCCCGAGGGAGTTTTGCTTCTGTTCTCTTGACGTTACGAATGTGAATTAACTATTACGGTCGGGCCTCTCAGACTCTCTCCGAAGGGCCTTTCACTAGGATCAAGGACCGCTTAACCGCGCCAAAGCAATCGTTTCATCAATGTAAGTGACGTCTTAGTGAACTAAAAAATCCTCTTTGCATGACCTCTTGATGATTTCCTATTTGCATGGCTTAGCTGAGCGGTCCTGACCGGCCGCCGTTGATGCCTCAGAAAAATAGAAATCTGAAGAAGGGCCGAAATTATACTGTTATCTCTGCTGTATGCAACTTTGAAAACAGTGCTAAACAATGAACGTCCTAGTCATGCACACCAAGATATACACTTAGTCTCCCTCCCACCGGGAGACCCTCCACGTCGCTGTGCAAATGGATACCTGCCTTCTGTGGAGGTCGTGGGTTGGCTGTTGGCATCGATGAAGGAGTTGTTCTGTTGAATACTGGTGAGCTGTAAAGCCGAAAGTCACAGTAATAAGAATCTTCAGCTTCATAGACATGTGATGAAGTGTGGTAATTCAAGGCGTATGTACATCTTGATTGAAATCAAAGTGGTGTGATGAATATTGATCTGGTCTCTGTCTGGAAAAAAATCATGATGATCTGAAGGCTAATATTGCGCTTTCTGCCGCTCACCTGCTCTAAACAGGAGACACAACGGCCACCTCGGTATGGTGGTGTCATGTGGTGGTGCACGACGCTGCTTCGCAGGGTGGGGAAAGTGCCTGAACGCTCCTGGTAGTGCTACTGTGTGTCGCGCTCTTCCTCTTTAGTCATCACGTCGCGCCCTCCTCTTTCCAATGAGAGTGGGTCTTTCACGTCACGTCGAGCCGTGGCGCGTCGCGACGTCCATCTTAATTGATTTCCACAAGTTCTTATCGTAGCAACAACCCAACAACCCTCCCCGACTACCTTACTATGAGTTCTGGCTGATAACCTCTGCTCGATCTCTCCCCCAAACATTGCCATACACCCACAATGGCTACAGTCCTCCCTCAGAAGCGGGTGCTTGGAGAAACACCAAGCACTCGTCGCAATATCCCGTCGACGCCGTCATCCCTCAAGAAGCGCAAAGTAGAGGGCTTCTCATCCTCGCCCGCGCACCACTTCGGTCCCCAGAGGAACTCGAAGGGCCTCCCGGGCTCTAGCCAACCCAAGAGCGCCTTCGAATCCGAAGTTCTCGAGAAACTGAGCCAGGATATTGCCGACCGCAAGCAGAACAACACTGAGAAAGACCAGGCATGGGAACGGCCTCCACTCGTCGACTTTAACCCAGCAAGAGACAACCTCATCTTCCAACAGATCGAGGCCGAGGAAGGCAGTTTACATGGCGGCCGTGCTACGGTAAAGCTGTTCGGTGTCACCGAGAAAGGCCACTCGGTGATGCTGCATGTCACAGACTTCAAGCATTATCTCTATGTCGCCGCCCCGGTGGCGTTTCGGCCTGAGGACTGCAATGCTTTCAAAGCCTACCTCGAGTCACAAGTGGCGCAGCACCAGCCATGTATTCACTCAGTTGCCTTCCTCATGAGGGAGAACATCTACGGTTTCCAAGGAAACGTCAAGAGCCCCTACCTGAAGATCACAGTCATGGACCCCAAGTTCATCAGCAGGGTTCGGACAACAATCGAGTCGGGCAATGCTAACTGGAAGGGTCTATGGAAGGGCATGGATGGTGGCGTCATGACATTTGACAACATCCAATATGTCCTTCGTTTCATGGTAGACTGCAAGGTGTGTTTTCCCAGTCTTGTATTCGGTCTTCCAAGCTAACTTGTGTCGATCAGATCTTCGGTATGTCCTGGGTTGAAGCTCCCGCAACAAAGTACCAGGTTCTTCCCCAGTCACAACGACAATCGAACTGCCAAATCGAAGCCGAAATCAGCCACCTCGATCTGATTGCTCATAAGCCAGTGGGAGAATGGTCCAAGATGGCCCCCCTGAGGATCATGTCCTTCGATATCGAGTGCGCCGGACGCAAGGGTATCTTTCCCGAGGCAACACACGACCCTGTTATTCAGATCGCCAACGTCGTAACAAGATATGGAGAGAAGAAACCATTCGTGCGGAACGTGTTCTGCTTGGATACCACCAGCCCTATAGTCGCCACACAGATTCTGGACTTCGAAAAGGAGGAGAAGATGCTCAGCGAGTGGCAGAAATTCCTCATCAAGGTCGACCCAGACATCATTATCGGATACAACATCGCCAATTTCGATTTCCCCTACCTTCTTGACAGAGCCAAACATCTAAAGGTTGCCGGATTCGAGTACTGGTCTCGTATTCCGAGCATGCCCTCCAGGGCCAAGGAGACGAACTTCTCCAGCAAGCAGATGGGTAACCGCGACAGCAAAGCCACAAACACCAACGGACGCCTCCAGCTCGATTTGTTGCAGCTTGTTCAGCGAGACCATCACCTTCGTAGTTACACACTCAACTCCGTGTGCTCGCAGTTCTTGGGAGAACAAAAGGAAGACGTCCACCACACAATGATTACAGAGTTGTTCAACGGAACCCCCGAATCACGTCGACGTCTTGCTCTGTACTGTCTGAAGGACGCCTACCTCCCACAGCGGTTGATGGATAAGCTGTCTTGTCTCGAAAACTACACGGAAATGGCCAGAGTCACGGGTATCCCCTTCAACTTCCTGTTGTCCAGAGGTCAGCAGGTCAAGTTCATCAGTCAGCTCTTCCGAAAAGCTCTTGAGCAGAAGCTCGTCATTCCCAACATGAGATCGGAGGGCAGCGACGAACAGTACGAAGGTGCCACGGTCATTGAGCCGACTCGTGGATACTACGACGTGCCCATCGCAACCCTCGATTTCGCTTCTCTGTATCCCAGTATTATGCAGGCTCACAACCTTTGCTATACGACTCTGGTCAACAAGAAGGCGATTGAGAAGTTCCAGCTGAAGAAGGACGATGACTACATTGTCACACCGAACGGCGACACCTTTGTTACCACCAAGCAACGCAAGGGTCTCCTGGCTCAGATTCTCGAAGAACTGCTGTCGGCCAGAAAGCAGGCCAAGCGCGAGCTTGCGGTGGAAACGGATCCCTTCAAGAAGGCCGTGCTGAACGGTCGACAACTGGCTTTGAAGATCAGTGCAAACTCCGTTTACGGACTCACGGGTGCAACAACGGGCAAGCTTCCTTGTCTTGAGATCGCCAGTAGTACGACGAGTTTCGGTCGACAGATGATTATGAAGACCAAGGAGGAGGTGGAGAAGAAGTACTGCATCGCCAACGGATACTCTCACGATGCGCAGGTCATCTACGGTGACACAGATTCCGTCATGGTCAAGTTCGGTACTAAAGACTTGCCCGAGGCGATGAAGTTTGGCGAAGAAGCTGCAAACTATGTGTCTTCCAAGTTCGTCAAGCCCATCAAGTTGGAATTCGAGAAGGTGTACTACCCTTACCTTCTCATCAACAAGAAGCGATATGCCGGTCTGTACTGGACCAAGCCGGAGAAGTACGACAAGATGGATACAAAGGGTATTGAGACGGTGCGACGAGACAACTGTCTTCTCGTGCAGACTGTCATTGAGAAGGTGCTTCGCATGATCCTGATCGACCAAGATGTCCAGGGTGCTCAAGAGTAAGTTCGACTGTTCCAAATCTCAAAATCGCATTGACTGACCTTGTTCAGCTACGTCAAGGACACCATCGCAGACCTGTTGCAGAACAAGGTGGATATGTCGAAGCTCGTCATTACAAAGGCACTTACCAAGGACGACTACGCCGCCAAGCAAGCTCACGTAGAGCTTGCACAGAGAATGAAGAAGCGCGACGCCGGTTCGGCACCAGGCCTCGGTGACCGAGTCGCATACGTGATGATCAAGGGCGCGGCAGGCTCCAAGAACTACGAAAAATCCGAGGATCCTATCTACGTTCTCGAGAACAACGTCCCGATCGACACAAGATACTACCTTGACAACCAGCTTGCAAAGCCCCTGGGCAGGATCTTCGAGCCCATCTTGGGCGAGACAAAAGCGAACTCGCTCTTGACGGGTGCGCACACGCGGACAATTGCAGTATCGGCGCCGACAGTCGGAGGCCTGATGAAGTTCGCAAAGAAGACGCAGACGTGCATGGGATGCAAGAAACCGCTCAGAGGCAAGGAGGAGAGCGCCGGGGCTGTATGCTCGGATTGCGCGCCTCGGGTCGGCGAACTATACAAGAAGACTCTCGACAAGGTTTCGGACCTCGAGGTGCGGTTCGGACGTCTCTGGACGCAGTGCCAGCGGTGCCAGGGCAGCATGCACTGCGAGGTGATTTGCAGCAGCAAGGACTGCCCCATCTTCTACATGCGCATGAAGGCGAAGAAGGATTTGGAAGATGCAGGGAAAGAGCTGACGAGGTTCGATTTTGACCAGGCGGCGATCTGGTAAGATGCGTGCCAAGACAAGGAAATGGCATGGGGGTTTTCTACGACGCTAAGCTTTTCTTTTACACCATGAGCCGGCCTAAGGAGATGCTGCAGATGCAGCTGCAGCAGCAGTGGCGTGGAGGTCTGCGATAAGAGTCGCCGGCATGTCGTTTCGGGATAGGCGTTTACCGGCGTTGACTAGTTTTCATGGACTTCGTGGGGACTGATGGAGACTCACTCGGGTGGGATGGCAAGGCGACGACACGGGATCCAGAACTTGTTTAAGGGGAGAAAACATGCAACATGAGATTCGAGACGGAGAACCATCACCCATCAATCGGGAAGAATCGGAAGGGAAAATTGGGAGGAGTGGTTCTGTTCTGTATGTAGTACGAAATGGCCATAACATGAGGGGAAAGAGAAGAGGAGAAACGAGCCTAGCCTGCGGCATTATTTCCCACAGAAGAGAAAAAAAAAATTCCCCCCCAGGCCGTGTGTGTCTCTCGATGGACAAGTTCCGTTGTGGGAATCGGAGGGATGTGTGTGTGTGTGTGTGTGTCTTGGACGAGAGAGTTCTGGTTGTGTACGTGAATTGAGTAACAAGGACTAGATGGAGCAAGCGCTGTATGGTTCGTTTGTTGCCCACAGCAGCACCACAGGCGCGCGCCGCCGGGCAGCGGAGAGAGAGCGGGCGGGCTCGAGACACGTCCTCGACGAGCAGCCCGTCGCCCAGGTTCCAGGTGCCCCCAGGTCCGCCTCGCCCAGCTGCTGGATCGGCATTGGTGGCGGGGCGGGAGAGGGGTGGTGGACGTGAGCAAGCAGACAACAACAGAAACCACACGTCGTCGTGGCCGCCGCCTTCTTCTTCTTCGGTTCCGACCTTCGGGGTTCGAGGTTACGTTTCTCCACGCGGAACAACTTTTTTTTCTTTTCTTTCATTCTCTTTGCTTTTCCTTTTAGGTTATCAATCTCCTTTCCTCTACCGTGTTACGCCGAGGAGTCTTGACTGTGCCTGCCTACCTACCTTACCCCCCCGCCTTTGCTTCAGTCGCAGCCCAACCCCAGCAACAACACCTTTGTGGTTGGTGATTGCGGCGTCTTACATGTCGTCAAGCTCAAGTCCAAGCACATGGGCTGCTACAAACAACATGCACAACCGTTGAGCTCTAAATCAAGCACGCAGGCACGTTGCAGCCATCGCATGTCTCTGGTAACCAATGCTGTGGTTCGCATTATTCACGGCGGGAATTCATTACGTACGTGCCGAGAGCTCTGCTGGAGAGCTCGAGTCCCCAAGTCAACTCACCAGGGGGGCGGTGTCTCTCTTCAGCCGTTGCGCCGCCCCTCTCTCTGCAGCTCTGCAACGGAGGGTAAGACAGTCGAATCGGGGGCTTGAGTAGCTGTTCACCCCCCCGTCGCGTGGGTTGCCGTTCTTCCCTGGGCACAGTCTAAGCGATCGAATGTACAGTAAAGGCCGCGAAGGAACTGAGCATCGCAAATCCGAGGTTGAGGGACCCCTCCCGCCGTGCCACTGGAACGCTGCAAGATCAAGAGATGGCCCCGGAGTACCACCGGAGGAGAGAACACCCCTCTTCATGGGCGCCCAGATCCGCGGTATGGCCGACAACCGCATACGCACCAGCGCTACAGCGGGCTCGGGAGTCGGGAGTCCAGAGTCGAGGGGCAGGAAGAAGGAGGGGCGACGTCGGCGGGGTTCTTGAGGGAAATGGCTGTTGGCGCCTTCTGTCGGGTTGCGTCGCACTTTCGACTCGAGCGGCAACAGTGTGCGCGTGTCAACCCAGCGCCGGCCGTCATCGTTCGTTGTCGCCCAACCCCAAGCTTCCCCCGTTCCCCTCGTTCCGCCGCCTGCGGCAGCGCTGCTCTTCACTTCCGATCGCGGAAGCGCGACTCGGACGCCGAAAAACGGCGCTGCTTTGCCAATCTATCCTGTCACAGCTATACCGCGAAGCCTTTTGGCGCCAGTCGCACCGAGCCGCACCAGGACTTACGAGTTATGATGATCAATTGACATGTGTCCAGCCTGTCGCAAGTCTCCCTACCTTCGCAGAGTTCCTTATCTGACCTTGGGCTGGCATATGGAGCAACCATGCAAGACATGACGCCGCATCGTCATGGGCAGCTATGCAGCACCTCTCAGTAGGGCATTGTATGCCCGCCATCTGCGCGCGCCGCCATGTCGATCCAGTGGCATCTGCTTCTGGCGCTGCAAAGCTAGAAGGCAAAAAAAAAAAAAAAAGAAGAAGAAAAAGCACGTAGATTCTGTATCTTGATTGCGGTGACCAATCAAAGGCCATTGATAGGCAGCTAAGATACGGCTTGCTTGAGACGTGGGAGCTATTGCCGTCGGCTCTTATTCGAGTGGCACGCCAAAGCATGCAATCCGATTTCCAATGACATCGAGATGCGGCGGGGGTTGATGGATGCTGTCTTGGGCCCCTTTCGATTCTCGAGTGATAGGTGACGGCAGAGAGCCAACATGGGACCCGCACATGCGGAAGCATGTGCCAACGGAACCTCGCAAGGGGCATGTGTCCCAAAGCCGCCGCAGGCCATGCAATTGTTGGATGACGTCCCCCAGGTTCTGGCCTGTTTGGGGCACGCGCACCAGCCTCTGACGATGGAGTCGACGGAGGCAATTCAGGCATGGCAATTTCTCTCCCGAATATGGAGACCCTTGGAAGCGTGTCCGGGCCATCCCTGGCCCCCTGGTTCCGCCCCAGCATGGCAGCTCGGGTCGCCGCCTCCGGAATCGCACCGCTCGCGCGGCTGGGCAACCTTTTGTCCTTTGTGATGGCTCTGATTAATTCACACTCGCCGAGCAAATCAGAAAGCTGCATGAAGGGACCTGCCCCCCGGCCACATAGCGTGGAAATCCGGGCCCGGTCCCGGCATTCTGTTCAGCCTAGACTCGTTGAGTCTTTTTTACGTCAACCGCGTGGGTTTCACCCGAGCTGTTGCGTGATGGGCAGGACAAATTATCGGTCTGGCACCGAATGAACGCGCAGAAAGATGAGATTGAGATGAGGGAGGAGGCCTATCTCTTAGCGCCCCCCACGGCCGAGCCGGACATGTCTTTGCTCCCGCGCTAGTCCCTGGTCCCCGCTGCATCTGCAATCAACACCAAGGGGCTCCCGAAGCTTGGAGGAGTCGGCGACTAGGGTGACGGGGGGCAATGAGAGACTTCGCGGTTGGCGACCTGTGAGCTCTTACTCGATTCAATTTGGCTCTAGATTTGATCGACGGGGCTCCTAGATGCGTATATAATCTTGCGGGCGCACCATTCCCCCCTTCGATTCGGCAGACTTGGAATCTCATCAGCTTCTCTCTGCTACCGACGAACTCAGACATACCTCTCGGACTCGTGAAGACTTCACTTCAACTTTGCAACGCCACATCTATCCTCGATCAGCTGTCAAAATGTCTAACCTTCCCACCGAGCCCGAGTTCGAGCAGGCCTACAACGGTATGTCGCCACGTCGAAGCTTGCGTGCCACCTCGAATTAGACTAACTAGATGAACAGAGTTGGTCAGCACCCTCGAGAACAGCTCCCTCTTCACCCAGTACCCCGAGTATAAGACCGCCCTCGAGGTCGTCTCCATCCCCGAGCGTGTCATCCAGTTCCGCGTTGTCTGGGAGGATGACAAGGGCAAGCTCCAGGTCAACCGTGGCTACAGAGTCCAGTTCAACTCGGCCTTGGGTCCTTACAAGGGCGGTCTGAGATTCCACCCTACCGTGAACTTGTCGGTCCTCAAGTTCCTCGGTTTCGAACAGATCTTCAAGAATGCTCTGACTGGCCGTAAGGCTCTTCCAAAAAATCACAAGTTAAAGTGCTTTGCTAATTTGTAAACAGTTAACATGGGCGGTGGCAAGGGTGGTTCCGACTTTGACCCCAAGGGCAAGAGCGACTCTGAGATCCGTCGCTTTTGTGTTGCATTCATGCGTCAACTCAGCAAGCACATTGGTGCCGACACCGATGTTCCCGCCGGTGATATCGGTGTTTCCGGCCGCGAGATTGGCTGGCTCTTTGGTACTTACCGCCAGGAGCGCAACAAGTTTGAGGGTGTTCTTACCGGCAAGGGCCTCACCTGGGGTGGTAGCTTGATCCGTCCTGAGGCTACCGGTTACGGTGTCGTTTACTACGTCGAGCAAATGCTCAAGTACGCCGGCAAGGGCACCTTCGCTGGCAAGAGGGTGGCTATTTCTGGATCCGGTAATGTCGCACAGTACGCTGCGCTCAAGTGCATTGAGCTCGGTGCCACTGTCGTTTCTCTGTCCGATTCGCAGGGCTGCCTCGTCGCCGAGGGCGACGCTGCCTTCACCCCTGAGCAGATCGAGAACATCGCCAACCTCAAGGTCCAGCGCAAGTCTTTGACCGAGTTCGACCACAAGGGTTCCTTCATGTACATTAAGGGGGCCCGTCCCTGGACCCACGTTGGCAAGGTTGACATCGCTCTGCCTTCCGCGACCCAGAACGAGGTCTCCAAGGAGGAGGCTGAAGCGCTCATCGCTGCCGGCGTCATCGCCATCGCCGAGGGCTCCAACATGGGCTGCACTCAGGAGGCCATTGACGTTTTCGAGGCCCACCGCAAGGAGAAGGGCGCCGAAGCCGTCTGGTACGCCCCCGGAAAGGCTGCCAACTGCGGCGGTGTTGCCGTCTCTGGCCTCGAGATGGCTCAGAACAGCCAGCGTCTGAGCTGGACCCGCGAGGAGGTTGACCAGAAGCTCAAGGACATCATGACTGCTGCCTTCGAGAACGGCCTTAACACTGCCAAGGAGTACGTCAAGGGAGGCGAGAACGAGCTTCCCAGCTTGGTGGCTGGTAGCAACATTGCCGGCTTCGTCAAAGTTGCCCGCGCCATGCACGACCAGGGTGACTGGTGGAACTAAATGTGTACCGTCGGCAAAGGGGCAGAGATGGGCACGAAAAGATGGTGTGAGTTACAGTAACCGCGCCCAAGGACGGCGGATAGACGTAGTGATGACTTTGGGATTTTTTGGTGTAATGTACGATTGTATTTCGGAGCTGGCGTTGATGGCAGGGATACCTGAGTTAATTCATACCAAGCATTTTGTTTTCAAGCACATTGGTCGTTGAATTGAGTGATGATAGGTCGCCTTGGCTGCTTACCGGTCCTGGCGATTCATCTCTCCGTTTGAAATGCCGAAGGAAGGAAGCGAAGGAGCCGGATCCTGTGAGAAGCGCCACCGTCGAAGGAATAGCGCGCATGGTTGAGGGTGTGAAGACAAGGTGCTGACGAGAGATGGTTCCGAGACAGCTGCTGATTTTATTGAACCCACGGCCAGACACCAACGGCCAGACACGTGAAAGTGAAAGACTAGGCCATGATCCGGGTAGTCTGTGACTCGATCACTCGAGAGCACACGTTTTCGAACGGTGAGTTGACTTGTCCAGTTGGGAATCGTTGCCGGGTAAGACTGCTGGTGGCTGGACCGTGATATGTTGGTAGCAAGAACTAGGTATGGCGGGCGGCTTCGTGACCAGTGCGAGCATGGTACAATTCCGCACTGAAGCATACCAGGCAGGAAGGGCCCAATGAGCTCGCAGCATGACAACGAATCGATTCGGCGAAGACGATGCTGGCAACCGTGAAGCAACCATCCGACCCGCATGTGATGGCACGACGACTAACGAATTGACATCCTTTGTGGCTCGGTCTGACACTTCAGATAGATGGATGCTCAATGGCCAGCCTCGGATTGAGTCTGATACGGTGGCCATTTCCCTGCCCCTGGCTCGCGCGGGTGAAACTAACAAGGCGTGGGTTACGCTGCAGGCGCCGACATTGTAGCGCCGAGCTGATATTAACCAGATGGGGGTACGGCTTTGCCAGCAATTATCGTCGGTGGCTCCCATGGTGTCCAAAGAGAGTTTGTGCGACAGCAGGAAGGAGAACAATCCGGGGAATTTGTGTGTTGTAGAACGAATCGACGATAACGCTGATTTGGTCTCGGAGTAGATCCAGGGCGACACAACATTTCAACGCTGTTCTATTAAACGTCATGTTATTAATATCGCGTGCTTCAAGTGGTGGAATTCGTAGATAGCGCCACTCCTAATAGACGTAACGAGGCGTTGATCATTGTGGGCTGAGTAGAGCCCGTTGATGATGATAGTTGAGTAAATTGTCTGCATGCCGGGCCTCCCTCGTTCGATCTTCGTGTCACTTCGTCAGGCTGCCATGGCACACCACTGGGCGGCTGGCGTCCATCCGAGGTGACGACGGGCCCCCATCGTCGGTGTAAGTAGTTGCAGGGCGTTGATCAAATGCGAGTGGGTTGACCCCTGCAGGAGCGGCGGTCTGATGTAGCGAACGTGCGTTGGAGCAGACAGGCACTTCAGCCCTATGTTCAGAGAGCATAAAGGTTGACTGGTGGGCAGACAGACGGCATTGGACAATGACGCTGTAGGTGATCCCGGCGTGCGTGTCCCCATCGCACGATTGCTGACGGTTGGTCGAGGGGTATCATTTTGATTTGCCAATGATATCGGATATGGGGACATGTGGCAAGAGAAGGGCTGGAGATGACCGAGGCGAATGATGCAGCTAGGCCGAGGGGTGAGCATTGCGGTGCAATGACATCGCGCTAGACGATAGGTCAGACGCAAGCTCAGCCTGGTGGCTGCCTTGGGAAGACGAGGTCGGGATTGGAAGAAGCCCCCTACTTCTGATGGGGATATGGAAGGCACCGATGAGGTGCAGGTGGGGGCCGCCGAGTCGGGATAGCAGTAGCGGAAGGCGCAGCCTAACGACTGCATTCTGTCAGCCGCCCAGCGCCCGTTCCGCAGGGGCGGCCGGACGGTGCAGTCTCCACTACGGGTCCTTGCCGCGGACCCGCAGTGTTGGTCGCTTCACGAATTGCAGCCGGGCTATCTCGCTCGACTGGGAGTTCTCATGGTCCTGGACATGGATTGAAATACAGTCAGACGATTGGGGGGGGGGGAAGCATGAGGCAGTGAGTGGGTTGAGTCCAAGAAACCTCGGACTTTGTCAACCTTCCATACAATTTCATTCAGTATGATCTCTGCCAAGGAGTCACCGTCCCCTTACTCAACTGTTCGTTTCTACTGCTCATTTTAAATCGCGCCCCAATTTCACACGTTGGCACAGTTCTGCGGTGATGGTAGCAGGATACGTTTGGAACTATACATTTTCGGCCGTTCCCCCACCAATGGACACCGAACTAGTTCGCCTTCCAAGTGGCTCGCTTCGGTGATCGGAGAAACGGCAGTAGTCGTTTCTTGGTCACCCCCAAATCTGCACCTCGCCTCCTTGGATGCTTCGAGGAGGCACCTGTAGCTTCACACTGTTGTCGTCTCCTTTTACAACCTGTTCTGGCGTTCGTCACCAAGGAAAGAACACGGCTTGTTTGCATAGGCCAACGTTGGCTTGCATGCGAGTCTCTGCCTCGCCGACGAAGACGTTGCAGTGGATGCTCGTTCCTACCCGCATTGCAATCCACTTATTGCAGGAAAGTTAGGACATCCTGAAGCTGATGAGTTGCACGCGGGACCTCGCAGTCTTCTATTCATGGCTTCACGGAGCTTTGGTGGAAAGACTGAATGTGGACTAGTCGAGGCCACCGCGTGCCATGTCTCGGCTGCCATGTGGCATGGGCCCAAAAGCCGCCCCTATTTTCTCTAGTTCTGACTTACTCCGGGCCGTCGTCGTCTACGCCAGATTCGTCGTCCTTGTTGCTGATGGGGAATCCATCCAGCGTTAGGGCACTTGATGATAGCAGTGGCCGTGCTTTGCGGCCCCCTCAGTTGCTCCAACGGTTGCGGCTGTCTTGCTTGCAGGGTTTCCAGGTTTCCTGTCACCGGCGCTCCGGTGTCGACTGTGGCTGCCTGGGGTCAGTCAAGGATCAAAATTAGTTTTATGGTAACATTGTAGCATTCTCTTCTGCTGAATTCGTTGCGGTACGCAAGGATGCTCCAGGCAATCACAGTTGGGACCACATGGTAGTAGGGACACTGAGCACCCTCTCCACACTCGAGAAGAGAAGCATGCGACTTCGCGCACGTCCCAGCCCCAAGTACCTTTTCTCCCATCGATTTTGGGAGGCTACTAGTAGTAGATTACCGGAGCCAGGGGGCAGGGACGACTAGGCTACGCCCAAAATCCAAACGGGCAACCATTCCGTTGGGTGGAGACCTCGCAGCCGGCACGTAAGTACACAGGTAGCCTACTAGCCACTGACGCTCTCTGAGGACGGTCCCAAGGCTAAAGCCGAAGAGGGAATGACTTTCGAGGCTTGTCATTGGCCCATTTGCGCGATGGCAGACCAAATGGCGGAAGAGACATGTCGCTACCGGCCACTCACGACGACGGCAACGACTCCACCTTTATGTTGCTTCTGCAGTCTCACTCGCTCGCACACTGCTCGCAGCCATTCAGCTCCCATTCTGACTCCTACCCACCAATGGCACTAATGCTCCCAACATGAGGCAGCTTCTTTTTTTCTGATCATGACAGCCTCGCTCCGGCCAATAGACGCAGGCCGGCTCAGGTCTTTTGCAATGATTGCTGCACACCCACACTTGGCTTGTCCCAGGCCAGCTCCCCATCCATCAGCCCCCTTGCGCGGTGCAGTACGCTACCATGTACTCTCACCGTGTATTTTCGGCGACGCCTTCTGCACATCTGCATCTCTGCACCCTCTGCGCCAACACAACCACCCACTCACACCTCGAGGAACATGGCGCTGAACCCTCAGAGTCTCACTCCATCTCCATCGCCATGTCCACCGCCTCTCCCCGGCTTCAGCACTTCACCCCGTGCCGACGCCGCGGTCTTCTGTACTCTCCGCCGTCCTTGTCACTCTGCCCATGGCCTGGTTGACGTCCTCAGGCCCGGCTCTCAACATCAGTTCCAGCCAGCCTCATCAGGGCGGGTCACCTCGATGAGGTTGAAGTCCATTACGAATTCAGATCTGCATTCTTCTGGGGTCTGAGACACAATATAACCGTGCCATCAGATCATCGCTACCCTGGCTTGCCTTGAGTTGTTTGCCTTGAGTTCGGTGGAGAGTCACCGCGGGCCTCATCCTGCTCGCTGCAACTCTCCACCTCCCGTCGCGTTGGCTCGTCGTTATCTCTTCTTGCGCGCATCATTCACTCCGCACTTGCATGGGATGACGGATCCGGCACCGTTCCTCGTCGAGTTGGAGAGGTTCGCAGTCCGTAGCGCACCCAATGCACCTCGTACCCCCCCTTGTACCTGCTGGCAAGGATGCTCCCAGTACCCCGGTCACCCAAGGTGGTGTTCCCTCCCGGTCTGCTGTGGGCTCTCTGTCTAGGTATCTACACAAGGGCTCATCTGCTAGTGTGGCATTTCTGGCCAGGAATAGGTTCGCCCGGCGCATCTCTTCTTAGCCCGCCGTGGATCCCCAAGACCGTATGCTTACATTTCCTTCGCGAAGCCCTTTTCTCTTCCCTCGTCTTCTGTTGTGGTCTCGTCTTCCGCATTCGTCTTGGTTTTCAAGCGTACATATCTCGCTCTGGTCTCTCTCCCTCTCTCGCTATATAGGCTCTTGTGCATCCTGCTCATAGCCAATCTTTTGCTCATCGACCATAACCAGACTGGTATTTCCCGCCAGCTACTATCCATACAAAACTCGCTTCAAAGACCAACACATATTCTTGACAAACTTGTCTCTGATAGAGCGTCACTCTTCTAGATCCAAGCCTAATAGCGACGTCGGTGTTTCTAGCGCTACACGCGCCGCAAATATGGCCCCAATGGCAACCACTGACGGCCCAACAAACGGCGTGAAGTCCATCAACGTCGATAAGGCCAATGGGTATCACGTAGAGAACAACGGCACAGATGTTAACGGCCACAATGGCTCAACTCCTAGATACAATGGCTTCTCACCTGCCTCCACAGACTCCCGCCCCCCAACATCATCCTCGCGTTCGTACCAAGAGGAACCTCCATCCAACGGGATCAGATATACCAAATCCCATAGAATCCCAACATTCGGCATCCATGAAGAGGACAACGGCCCGAGGTCGAGGGGCTATGCCAACATCCGCACATATGCCGACGATGCCCGGAGGCAGTACCCCCGCATCTCGAAGCCCGTCGAGCTGATGCGCAGCAGTTATGACTGCGTTGTCATCGGCTCGGGCTACGGTGGTGCTGTTGCCGCATCCCGCCTTGCCCGCTGCCAAGATGCGAACGGGAAGCGCCAGTCTGTCTGCGTACTGGAACGAGGTCAGGAAAAATGGCCCGGCGAATACCCCACTGGAGTTCTCGATGCCTTTGACGAGATCCACGTTTCTGGCGAATTCGCCCCCGGTTGGCTTCCAAGTACCACCGTTGAGAGTGGTGACCCGACGGGCATGTATCACTTGATATTTGGAAAGGGGCTGAACGCCATTGTCGGCAACGGTACGCTATCGTCATCTCTAGCTGAAGCATAGAAGCATGTTGCTGATCCACGGTAGGCCTGGGAGGGACCAGTTTGATGAATGCCAACGTCTTCCTTGAGGCAAACGAAGCCACGCTGTCTATGCCTATATGGCCGAAGGCCATCAGGGAGGACCCCGGGAGTCTTAAGAAATGTAAGTGATATTCTACGAAGTAGCGGAAAACGCCAGTCGCAAACACTGACATGACCCGGCTCAGTCTACCAGAGAGCCAGAGAGGTTCTCGAGCCTACCGAATACCCAGACGACTGGCCCGAACTTCCCAAGGTGAAACTCTTCAAGAAACAAGCAGCTGCTCTTGGCCTTGCGAATAAATTCAAAATGGTCCCACAGACAACCAGATTCCGCAACGGCCCTAACAGCACAGGTGTGGAGATGTCCCCGTCGGCTCTGACCGGTCAGGACTGTACCGGTGTCAATGATGGCTCTAAGACTACCACCCTGGTGACCTACCTGGCCGATGCGTGGAATTGGGGCGCGGAGATGTTCTGTGAGAGCGAGGTTCGGTACATCAAGAAGGCCGACCCCAGTGTCGGTGGTTATCTCATCTTTTTCGCCTGGCATGGCCGCAACAGAGGCCACTTCAAAGCGAACCTACATGGAGACTTGATGTGGGTTCACGCTAAGGAGTGCGTCTTCTTGGGCGCTGGTGCTATTGGCAGCACCGAAATTCTTCTCCGCAGCAAAGAGATGGGCCTGTCCATGAGTCCTCGCGTTGGCGAGAACATGAGCGGCAACGGCGATATGCTGGGTTTCGGGTAAGTCCCGCTCTCTCTGTAGCAAAGTCTTGTGGCTATCTAACCCCTGAGTCAGATACAACATGGACGAAGAAGCGAACGCCATCGGAAAGCCCTTCCCTAGTCCGTATAACCCAATCGGCCCTACGATTAACTCCATCATCGATGACCGAGAGGGGCATGAGAACCCTCTCGATGGATACGTGATCCAGGAGGGCGCGATCCCCCGGTCTTTGACACCATTCCTTCAGACCCTGTTGGAGATGATGCCCGGCAGCATCGAGTGCACGGGAGAGTCATTTCAGGAGAAAGTGCGTTCCGCCTTCGCCCGGTATTCAAGCCACTTGTTCGGCGCCTACCGTCAAGGCGGATCAATGGACAATACCCAGGTCTACCTTGTCATGTCCCACGATAGTAGCCAGGCGATGCTCACCCTCAAGGATGACAAGCCGGTTCTCGAGTTCCTTGGCGTGGGACGCAGCGATCACGTCCGGAAGCTCAACGACTTGTTGGCTAAGGCTACCCAGGCTGTTGGCGGAACATTCGTCAACAACCCGTTCCACGCTTTGATGGGAGGCCAACAGGTGACTGTTCATCCTATCGGGTAAGTTCAACCTTGGTTCAGCCACGATGTTTTCTAACAGTATGGCTAGTGGAGCATGCATGGCTCGCGATGATACCGGTGCCACCGGCGTCACAAACGATGTCGGCGAGGTATTCGCTGGGGATGAAAACAAAACCCATCCTGGTCTGATTGTGACCGATGCCTCCGTCATCCCTGGTGCTATCGGTGTCAATCCATTCGCCACCATCACGGCCCTTGCCGAACGTTCTGTCGATGCCTATATCCACAGAAAAGACCTCAAGATCCACCCCAACAAGAACGGTATCCTGGATCTCTTCGGCGAGCCTAAGTTTGCACCCAAGGATACCCAGGACACAGAAGAGCTCGACATCGAGTGCCAGAAGATTCATGAAGCGAAGTCGTTGATCCATCACGCTAGCAGGTCAAAAGCAGGAGGCTTTGGGTTTACTGAAGTCATGTCGGGATTCGTCCACCGCGATGATGGGCTAGTAGCTGACAAACGGGCCACTTACGAACTGGCCTACCGAACGGCCAAGAGCCTCTGTGAGAGTGCGAGGTTCTTCCTCAGTGTTCAGACCTTCAACACAAAGTCTATGATCAAGGAGCCGGATCATTCGGCCATGCTCACGGGCACCTTCGTCTGTCCAACCATTCGCGGGTCTCCGTTCATGGTCCAGCGGGGTGACTTCAACCTCTTCATCCTCGACCAGAAGGCCCCCGGAACTCGGAACATGACCTACGACTTCGACTTGCGAGGCGTTAACGGCGAGAAGTATCACTTCCATGGGTATAAGGTTGTCGATTCCTCAGTTGCACTGGCCCCATTCCAGTTCTGGAAGGCGACCAGCACCCTCTATGTAACCATCTCCGAGCCGAGTCGCAACTTGGAGGCCATTGAAGATTGCGACGAGCCATGGCGTCTCGGAAAGGTCATTGCGAAGGGCATCATGCATATCCAGCCTGCCGACTTCGTTTCTCAGATCATGACCATGACCTCAACCGGGAGCAGTCTTATCAGGAAGGCCTACAGCGCGGCGAGCTTCTTGACCTACTTCACTCGCAAATCGCTGTCTCTCTTCTTGGCGCCCTTTACGCCTTTGCAATATCCCAGCGTCACCTACAATGGTTACGTCAACGACACGCCCCCGAAGGCGTCCTTTGTTATTGTTGCTCGCGACGGCGTCAAGACGCGAATGCACATGTGGGAGCCGACCAACCCGAACATCGAGCCCAAGAACCTCTTCATGATCCCGGGTGCTGCGGTGGATCATCAGATCTACGCTCTGCCTACAATCAAGTACAACGCAGTCAACTACTTCACCCGCGCTGGGTACCGCGTGTTCATAGCAGTCCACCGCATCGGCCAACTGATGGTCGCCCAGAACAACTGGACGACCTATGACGCTCGGCTTGACATGCAAGCCTGCCTGGAGTACATCCGCGAGAAATACGCCGAGGGCAACTCCAAGGACAACAAGGTCTACTGTATCGCCCACTGCATGGGAAGTGTTGCCTTCTCCTGCGGTCTTCTCGACGGCACCATCCCCGCGAACTGGGTCCACGGCATCACGGGCAGCCAGGTCTTCATGAACCCCATCTGGACTACCCTCAACATGGCCAAGGTCATGGCGGGCCCCATCCCCCTCGACAAGATGTACAAGATGGTGCTCGGCAACTGGTTCTCCTGCAGCACGGCCAAAGACGACAGCTTCCTTCAGCGGGCTCTCAACGAGGCGCTGCGGCTCTACCCCGAGGAGAGGAAGGAGATCTGCAACAACGCCAGCTGCCACCGCTGCACGCTCGTCTTCGGCCGGTGCTGGAACCACAGCAACCTCAACGAGGCGACGCACAGGCAGATCGACCGCTTCTTCGGCGGCGTCAACATGACGCAGCTGCAGCTCCTCATGAAGCAAGGATCCGAGGGCCACGTCATGACCAACGGCCCGCTCTTCCGGCCCCTCACGACGACGGAGAACATCCGCCGGCTCCGAGGCATCCCCGTCATGCTCTTCGTGGGGCGCGACAACGCCGTGCTGACCCCCGAGGCGACGGAGCGGACGTACGAGATTCTGTGCGACACGTTCGGGTCCCACGGCGGAGGCGACCAGAAGGGACTGCAATATCGTCGTCGCGTCGTCCCGGGGTACGGGCACCTGGACTGCTGGATGGGTCGCAACGCGTGGAAGGACGTGTACCCCTTTGTCAGGGAGGAGGTCGACCGCGTCGTTCGCGGGGAGGACTACCACTTTGTCGACCCCGAAGACAAGTTCTCCCGCATGGTAGAAAGCGGCGAGCTGCTGTACTAGGTGCCGTCGATGTTCGTGGCCCTGTGATTCTTTGTTCTTCATCTTTGAGGGTTTGGGGGGGTTTCCTTCATCTAGAGGCGGACATTGTAACAATACTCTCCCTCCCTTTGTTCACTTGGAAAATTGTACCAAAAATCGGGGAGCACATGGGGAAAAAAGGAAGCATGCCGGAATCTACACGGAACCAGGGGTTTGGATGCTCGCTCTTTATCGGGATGGAGTTTTGGTCGGGAACAGTCATTGTCATAAAAGGAAGGTGCGCTTCCATGTCGCATCTATGTCGTCCATTCTCTTAGCCAGGTATAGGAAATCAACATGAAAAGAAGTCGAATGTTGTACGAGTACGCCGTAGTCCTCCCAATTTCCCTAGTACCATTTCCCAGTTCATACACACATTAGCCCCACAACTTGTTTTCTTCCCAGTCCTGGGCCCTCGCCCCATCGACGGGTCAAGAGAATAACAGACAAGATTACAAAGTATTCGTACAAACACGTTTCATATCAAAACATCTCGTCCAGGGGCTTGACGTAGTTTGCTTCCAGCGCATCCCAGTCGACCTCGCCGGCCGGCCGCTCGGCCATCGGCGGCGGCGCCCATGTGTCGTCAAAGACAAGCCGCGTGTCGTCGCGGTAGATGAAGCTCTGGCGGTGCCACTCCTCCTCGCTGGGCGCCTCGACCCACCCCAACGCAACGTCGAGCTGCTCCACCAAGGCGTCGTCGTCCCAGGCGATCCAGGCGGTCGTCCGGCCCCCCTCGATGTCGATCTTGTGCGAAGACGGACCCCACTCGAACGTCCCGTTGGTGAGGCCCGGGGCCGTGACCTCGACGACCTGGCCCCTCCGCCGCTTCTGCTGGTTCGTCGCCGCGGACGAGGTCGAGGTCATGACGCGGGTGAGCTTCACCTCGAACGCGCCCTTGGTCGTCGCGAACCCGCCCCTCGCGAAGCCGAGCCACTTGGAGAGGTGCGGGCGGACGGTCCACTCGGCGCCCGCGGGGGAGAGGAGCTGGATGCCCAAGATCTCGGACGTCAACACGCTCGTCGGGCCCGAGGACCATCCGTGGCAGTGCGAGTTGCGCGCCGCGGACCAGTAGGCCGGGTACTGCACGCCGCCGTCGACCATGAAGCCCTCGGCGAGGGTACTGTTTGTGAAGCCAGGGCCGTCGAGGAGGTAGGACCACTCGAGGAGCATCAGCTCGACGGCCGCGTCGTGGTCGTTGGCGGCGGCGTGGGCGAGCAGCTCAAACGACGAGACAAAGGGGGAGATGACGTTGGGGAACTCGACGGCCGGCGCGCCGTGCTTGGTCCACCGCGACCGCAGGTTCTCCGAGACAACGGCGCTGCGGGACCGCGGCGCCGCGCCCGAGATGAGGGCCCAGCTGTTGCCGTCCTGCGGGTCGGTGTGTTCCGGGCCGCGGCAGCTGCGTCGACCGATGTTGTCCGAGTAAAGCCCCGTGTCCTTGCAGAAGAGCTGCTGGATCCCCGAGTTGAGAGCGGTGCGTGTGCCGGACCAGATCCCGTGCGGGCGGGCTGCGGGACGGTCGTCGCGGAGCCACTCGGCGAGTTTGATGCTAGTGTCCAGGACGGCGCTGAGGAGGGCGCTGGCCTCGAGGTTGTGGCCCGTCATCCCCGGGCGCAGCCAGTCGGCGCCGCTGGTGACGTGAAGGAGGCCGGTGTGGTCGACCTTGTTGATGCTCACGTCAAGGGCTTTGAGGTACGCCGGCCAGCGGCGGGCGAGCCAGTCGACGTCGCCCGAGAACTTGACGTAGTTGTAGGCGCCCAGCAGGGTGTGCAGGTGGTACGTGTCGCTGAACTCGCCGCGGAAGCCCAGGGGCGGGCCGGCGTATGGCAGCGAGCCGTCGGGGTACTGGTGGTCCAAGAGGACGTCTAGGGCGTTGCGGACGGCGAGCATGTCGTAGGTGCTGACGGCGATGCCGGGGACGGCGATGGACATGTCGCCGGGCCAGACGATGCGGTCGCGCTTGGCGCCGTCGGTGGTGACGGTGGTGCCGTTGGCGATGGTGAAGTTAGAGTACCAGGACCCCGTGGGCGACTCGTTGTGGTCCCAGTCGCGGTTGTAGTCGATCAGGGCGGAGCCCTCGCGTGGGTCGACGGTGGAGAGCTGGAGGGTGTAGGCGCCGGCGTACCAGATGCGGTTGAGCATGGAGTTCGAGCTGTGGAAGTAGCCCGAGTAGGCACGGCCGTTGGTCTGCGAGGGGAAGGCGGTGCAGTTGACCCAAAGGTTTTGGAGGGTCACCCACGGCTTCTTGTAGGGATCTCTGCCCGACGGGTCGAGGGGAGCTTGTTTGTTGTTGTCGTCGTCGTCGTGGGCGTGCCCGAGGACGGCCTGGCCCTCTGGGCGAGGTCGCTCGATGAAGCGGTCGTCCGAGAGGACAGGGTATTCCGGCATCGACAGGGTGAGGTACTTGAAGGCTCCCCTCAGGAATTCCTTACCCACGCACACCGTGCCGGCTGTATCGTCAAACTCGAAGTGCAATGGCAGGTCGCGCTCCAGCTTCTCGGTCGTGGTGTCCGGTTGTGGTCCGGCGTATAGCGAAGATTCGGAGTACGCCAGGTAGATCTCGGGGTTGTTGCCGGCGGAGGATACATCGAAGCATACGCTACGGGGGACCAACAGTGATTAGCCACAAGGAAGCACCGGCGGGGAACTAGACCCGGAGAGGTACCGTCCAGCAATGTTCTCCTCAAACTCCAGCGTCAACACCCCGCCTGGCCCAACGGTGATGCCGTGGTTGAATACATCCACGGCCTTCGCGCCCACATCCACCGCCTCAAGCCCGGACGTCGTGACGTTGCCCTCGGCGTCCCATATGCGGGACGGCACGATGCGGGTCTTGTCCTCGGGCGCTTTGATATATCTCTCCCAAGGTCCCTTGAAGACCGACGTGTTGGGCAGAGCCTCCGGGTCGATAAATGGCGGCCGCACTGCTGCCATGGCTGCGGGCAGCGCGAAAAACAATGCGAGAGAGGCCCATTCCGCAACGGGCATCGTGGACTTCATGGCTCCGGCCCGACTGTGAATTCACCAACGGTACCGAGGATCGACAGGAGGAAAACCGTTTTAAGATGATCGAGGGTATGTCCAGCCAGTCGAGGCCATCCGGACAGCGTATGCGTATGTGGAGGACATGCGCAGTGGGAGGTGTGGGGTTGGAGGGCCGTCCCTGTTGAGAGGGATGGATATAGATGCGCACGAGCAATGTTGTTGAGGTGCAAAAGTCCGGTTGCAGATTTGGGGCATATGCCGTTGCACCTATATGCCGAGCCGCGCTACCCCGCGTCCAAAACCCCGGTCCCGTAACCCCCGGCCGCCGATCCCCAGTGAGTCTATGCATCTATCCATTCCGGGCATGAGTGGCCGCCCCACTACCGTTTTTTCCCTCTGTCTTTGGTAGGTGATATCGTTGGCTGGTATGTGGGCGGGCAGAAAAACGGCTATGAAGTTCCAATTGGTCTCATCGTCGCAGTCGAACCTAACGACCTACCTCTCTGATCTGCTTGTCATCGAGCATCGCCAAACATACAAACATCCGCGTTAGAGTATTATGTAAAATAGCGTGAGACGCACGATGCTATGTATCAAGTTCTTGCTCTATTTTTACCCCAAGGCCCCATCAGCGTGGGTCGCAGCGCCGTACGTACCTTCTATCATGCATCTAGTCCGTCCAGCTCTATCAGCTTTCCAACCATCTTGATCACCTCGTTGTCCGTGAGATCCAACCCAGGATTCTCAATCTTCATCGCAATCACATCATCAACCATGCCTCTAAGTCTCGACACCAAGACTCCCAGCCGTGCCCATCCTCGGAGACGCACCCACTCGTCGACCACGAGTCCTCGTCCCAAGGTGTCCAGGCTGATAGCACCTGAGAACAGAAGCAAAGTGTAGGCGTTGAAAGCTGCAACATTGTCAGTAAGATTCTCCTTCTTCGAGGACACAGCAACTTACGCGTTAGATCCCGAATGAACGTCTTGCTGGTCGAGATCAGGGTAAAGTATGACATAAACGAAGCGTTGCCGGTGAACCCCTGGCTGCCGAACAGTGTGCTGCTAGGGTGCACAAACACACGGCCCTGCTCCTGTGTGAAGTACTTGATTGTCCGCGCCTCAGGGTCCAGCTCCTTCGTACCGGATACCGTGCTGGTGAACTTCTTGTCGGGGTACTGAATGCGCGCGATCTGCGGGTTGAACGCCGAAGCTGTGAGCGCTCGGAGAAGCGTCATGCCGGACTTGCTCTGGCTCTGTGCTGCAGCAAACCGGTTGGTCTCGACGATGCCGATCTCGGAAAGCGCCGAGTAATACTGCATCCGAGTAGCGGATATGTCATTCAGCGTGAGCCACGAGAGGAAGTTGTCGTCGCAGAAGTTGCGCAGCTGGCGTTGTCCTACGCCGTCACCTCTCATCTCGTCCCATTGCTTGAATGCCTCGAGGTCCGTGAGAAGATCGCCGTCGCCGTTTGAGAAACGCATGCGTGCATCCTTCGCCTGGTCTCGCTTGTCCGGGGGCGACATGAAAGGACTACGGGTACTGAGAATGGCTGCAATGGTGACACAGTCATCCAAGCACCCGAAGATGGCACCGTAAACCATGAGCTTGGCGCATCGGAGATCGGCTGGGATCATGGCAAGCTGCTGTCCCAGGGCCGTCATTTCATCTCCGTCCAACGCACCCATCCGCCGCAGCAACTTGATAGCTCCGTCTACCGCCGTACTGTCTGGCGGCGTGGGCGACTGAGAGAGGAACCCGGCTACATTCCTCATTCCCATGGCGCGCACCGAAAGACACATCTGCTCCAGCGGCACTCGTCTAATCTCGGGATCAGGACGCTCGGCCATCTGTTGCTCGAGATTTCTGGTGTAGAGCTTATAGCACTTGCCTGCCTGGACTCTGCCTGCACGACCACGTCTTTGCTTGCAGGCCGCCTGCGAGGCCCAGTTCTCCTCTAACTTCCTCATGTTGTTCACAGGGTCGTAAGTGGTCTCCTTCACTTTTCCACTGTCAATAACGGCAACGATATCGTCAATCGTGATGGACGTCTCTGCCACATTGGTAGCAACCACAATCTTTCTCTTGCCGTTGGGTGGACTGGCAAAGACGCGCTTCTGCTCCTTCGTCTCGAGCGAGGCGTGAAGTGGGAGCACGTGCAACGAGTTGATCGACCGAAGTGCGCCGCACGCCCGGTTGATCTCTGCCACTCCGGGGAGAAAGATGAGAATTCCGCCTGGTTTTTGTGAATGGGAGAGATCCGCGTCGATCTCTCTGACAGTCTCTGCAAGGAGGTCGTAGTTGATGCGGTGGCCCAGTTTTTGGATTGTCTTGCCCATCGCGTCGCCTCGCCCACCATCCACGTCACCCGCATCACCCCTGAAGCCCGTCATGTTGATGATGTCGTCCAAGTAGTAGTCGTCAACCGGGTATGTCCTTCCGGCGATCTCCACCATACCGACGTCCAAGCCCTGGGAAGTGAAGTAGTAGTTAAAAGATGCGGCATCCAGAGTGGCACTCATGAGCACCAGTTTCAAAAGGTTCTTCCTCTCCTTCATAACCTCTCTGACGATGGTGAGGAGGAAGTCCGTGTCCAAGCTGCGCTCGTGAACCTCGTCAATGACAATGTGACTGACATCAGCTAGTGATGCAGCGACATCTTCGATCCTTCCACCGGAGGTCTGCAACCTTCTGAGCAGCACGCCAGTAGTCACGAACGTAATCTTCGTGTTATTGCTTCGGCGGTTCTCGCCACGAATTGCGTAACCGATTTCGTCGCCGACCCTGGTGCATCGTTCCTCAGCTACGCGGTCGGCCAAACCGAGTGCGGAGATTCTCCTGGGTTGTGTGACGAGCATGTTCGCACACTTGCCCAGGCCTCTATTGTACAAATCATCCAGGATGAACTGCACCGACTGCGTCGACTTTCCAGATCCAGTCTCTCCACTGATGATGGTGACATGGTTGTGTTCAACGGTGTTGATGATCTTCTCACGAACCTGCCACGCCGGCAACTTCTGGCGCTTCGACATCATCTTTTCCCAGGCGGGCTCCTCGGTTCTCCTCAGCCACTCGTCTCGTGTCCGAGAATCGGGTGTCCATGAGATGGGCTTAGGAACCCTTTGTGTTTGGGTTGGGGGTCTCTGCGGCCGAGACTCGCTAGGGACTTCGGATGCCGTCGATGCTACGGCAGAGATCTCGGAAAGCTTCCCGGGCCGTTCGATGATGTCGTTGATGTTCTGCTGAATCCAGTCGATAGCAACGAAAACCTTCATGGGTTCTTCCCAATAGGAATCCTCCAGATAGGCAAGCGTTTGCTTGATGATGGACAGCTTGATTTGCGCCGGCAGCGGTGCCACGACGGCGAAGATGAGCTGGGCGGGGTAGTTGGGCGTCTTGCGGACCTGGACTGCCGCTTCTACCGGTTTGCCTGCGTTCTTGACCTTCTCGAGTTTTACTTCAATAATATCGGGCGAGGTCTTCTTGAAATGGTCGCCGAAAGAAGACTCCATCGCGGACACCTCGTCGTCCCACAGCTCATCAGCCGACACGCCCGGTGGAAGGAGCTCATCTACGGTGCTTCGCTGTGCGTCTGCCGACACCTGTCCCACGAGGCGTTGCTGAAGCAGCTCGGCCGCCCTGCCTTCATTGCCGCCAGCCTCTTCAAAGACGCGAGCGCAAAGGTCGGGGGCGTAGCCTGATTCCGAGAGGCGCTTGATGGCACCCTCCTTCTTGAGATCCATCGATGCGACCGAGATTCCCGCGGCATAGCTTTCCGGCAGGGCCCAACGAGGGAGGTCGTCCTCAGGCACGTGAATCAACAGCCACTCCAGCGTCTCCTCACGATCCTTGCAGATCTCTGTGGCTTCTTCGACATGACTTCGTCGGAAGCCCAGCTTGCTGAGCTCCTCGGTGATGACCTTCTTTTGCGCTGCCGACATCTGCACCTTGTTCGGATTCCAAGTGACGTACTTCTGGACCAGAGCCTCGACCTGCGTCCGCGAACGCTTGCCCATTTCGATCTTTGGCGCCGTGGTCCAGCCTTTCATGGCGTTCGACGCGCCCAGCCCAGATGCTCCAGGCATAGACTTTGCCTTCTCCTTGGCGGCCTCGGCCTCCTTTCGCTTCTTCTCCGCAGCTGCCTTGGAATCCTGTCTCTCCCTGAGAGTCTTGAACGGGTCTGCATCGTACATCCATGCTTTCCCGTCCTTGACATCCTGTTTCTTGATATCCTGAAAGTCCTTCCACATGGACTTGTAGTCCGGCGGCAACACGGTGTGCTTGTTCTGCATGCTGCAGACCCTGAAGAGCGCATACGTTGCCGCAGCGTGTCTGGCCTCCAGGGCAGTGGGCCTCGTGAGTAGGTGCTTGTAGTCCGGTGCGATCTTGAACGGGTCCAGGGTCATGAGCTCCTTGGTCTTCGGGTCCTTTGCGCTGATGGTAACAAAGCAGGCGTACCCTTCGGGAGTCTTGCGCATGTCATACACGGGTTTTTCCCATTGCTGCTTCTGGCAGTACTCGTTGAAGAGGTTCTGAGGCAGCTTCCCCGTCCATGATGACCCGCCGATGATCTGCTTGACAGTCGGTTTGTTGGCAGCTGGACCAGCGGCCTGCTCCATGAGCGACAGGCCAGCGGTTTTCTTGCTCTTGGCACCATCCTTGGACGACGATGCGGCGGGTTGAGCTGCTGGGGCTACCGCTGCGGCCTTGTCCTTTCCCTTGCTTTTCTTAGGGGGCGCCATGTCTTTTGGCGGTGCTTGCGAGTCGTCGGCTAAGGGCAGAACCAGGCCATACAGGCGTTATGGTCGATTGGTGAGGGTGTTTGTGTGGGCGAGTGAGTTGATATCACAGCGTCGAGAGATGTCGTTGAGATCGATGTCACTAAAAAAGTTCCGGGAAATTTTATTCGCCCGTAGATTTCTCACGTCAGTGGCCGTTGGTGTCGCGGCGGTCACCCGGTTTAGGTGTCAGCGGTCTTGCAGAAGCGGCTTTGCAGTGGGCACCAAGCGACCTTCGCACCCTGGGCGAATGGCAAAGCGGTGCTATTTAAGTTGTGGTTGGCATGGCGGGGCACACGGCTGCTTCTGCAGCTACCCCGCTGTGGGTAAAAAGCCCCCTTGAAGCTTCCCCAATCCCAATATCCCAATGCGTATTTACTTACACCTCTAAAAAAACCACAGTTTATCGAAACGGGCATCACGGCGTGAGTCACGAACCGCCGCGGCGATCGCCTCTCATTGCCCTGACCATACACGTGCATGATGGGAGACTGAAGCCACGCTCGGGGTCATCTGCGCAACCGGCCCTCCTCACTTCAACCCCTGCGTCTTTTGGCGATCCCACAGTAGCAATGGCGCCAGAAGACTTGGACCCAGAAGATGCCATCACCAAGGACGAGATCCAAGGGACCGCTCCTGCACCGCCCGCCCCACGGAACGCTTGTAAGTGTACTCCAGACTCAATGCCGTACGTAGCAGGCGTCCTAAACACATGCGCGTTCAAGTCGCAGAGCTTATGACCCGAAAGCGCAAGCCCGAACCGGACCCCAAACCATCCAAGCCCTCTCGCAACAAAATTTCCCGAAGCCGCGACGGCCTCGGCGCATACATCGAGAACCCTTCTTCCTTCCCCGCCTCGCGTGTGATATACCACAACGACGACTTCGTTGCCATCAACGACCTTTACCCTAAGGCCAGCGTACACACGCTGCTGCTGCCCCGGTCCCCCAAACATAACCTCCTCCACCCGTTTGAGGCGTTCCAGGACACCGAGTTCCTCGCGTCGGTGCAGGAGGAGGTGCTCAAGCTCAAGGACCTCGTGGCCAAGGAGCTGCAGCGGCGGTTCGGCAAGGGGAGCCGGGCCGAGGAGGCGCGGGAGGCCGTTCTTGACGGGCGCGTCGAGCCGGAGGCCGGAGAGCTACCCAAGGGTCGTGACTGGCACGCCGAGATCATCACGGGAATACACGCGCATCCCAGCATGAACCACCTACACGTCCACGTGCTCTCGCGCGACATGTATTCGGAGTGTATGAAGCACCGCAAGCACTACAACTCCTTCAATACCCCGTTTCTGATCGATGTCGCCGACTTTCCACTGGCGGCTGACGACCCCAGGCGCCACCCTGGGCACGAGGGATATCTCATGAAGAGGGATCTCGTTTGCTGGAGATGCGGCAAGAACTTTCAGAATCAGTTTGCGAGGCTCAAAGAGCACTTGGAGGTTGAGTTTGCCAAGTGGAAAGGGGAATAATAGCAGTCGATGCGCAACGACTTGAATCCGAAGGGGGGC